>BPLQ01004451.1:0-118479 GCA_021605075.1 Caerostris darwini
ATTTGATAGTAAGAGATACAAATAAAGAATAAAATAGCAGAGTAAGAGGTATACTAGACATTAATTTTTTACCTAAGAGGACACTCAAAAAAGGACTTTAATCCATAGGGCAATGTTTTTTTGTTTTTTTCTTTCAGTAAAGAGGGCAAAATATTCCTTATATAAAAAAAGGGTTGATATTTATTTTTAATATGGAATTTAAATTTTTGAGTTGATTAATGTGGTATTATTGTGACTCAGATATTCCACTATGAAATTGAAGGACATCATGTTAAAGGATGATCCATAAATTTTTATCTAATAATTTAAAATCTCACCTCAATTAGTAATATTTCAGATTTGCTGATGTTTAATTTTTTTTTTCTAAAAAATCCCAATTGTAAATTACTTTTATTTATTAATAAATTTTTTTAATATAAATGGATATTAATTTTTTTTTGTACTAAATTTTGAAAGTTTCTAAATGAAACATTTAATTTTTACAGAGAAGAAAAATGTTTTGTTTTTCTTAACTTTGGTGGCCCTCATGTTCCATTTAAATGCTATGAACAGTCTGTCAACAAATGATAAATGATGATAAAATGATTCCTGGAAGGACTTTTAAGAATAATTGTCCACATTAGTATGTCAAATGGGAGAAAACCTTGTTGTTACAATCACCATTGAGACTCTTGTTTCTGAAGGAGAGGTGAAAAAGCATTTAAATCAACATTTAACAAACATTAAATAACAACATTAATCATATATTTAATCAGTGGTGCAATCAACACCATTTGCAGGTTTGAACCTGAGCCATCAAGTACTATACTAGCTGCTCACTTTATCATTGGGTCACCAGTAAGGCTAGTGAATAAGTTGGGGGAAAAAAAGAAAAAAAAGTACTACAGTTATTATAACCCAAATCAATCAATGTTAGGATTTTTCTCTATAAAAAAGAAAAGCACATGAATTAATAAGTTTTGTGTAATAAAGTTTACTGTATTTTAATTAATTTAGTTTTTGTGCAAATATGCAACTTTTCTATCAAATAAAGAAAACTAATTTTATTGTTATCCACCAATAAAAATATATTGGGTTCAGTGGGCAGAAATTGGACATCTTAGTGTTTTAGTTTTAAGTTAATATGCAAACACACACTTAAATTTAGAGTCTGTATATCTATGAATTATATTTAAAATATGAACTTATCCTCCTTAAAAATTAAATTAATGATAATTTTAAACTCTTAAAGTAAAGAAAAGAAATAATAGAAAAAATGAATATGAAAGAAAAATGCAAAGAAATTTAAACTTTCTCAATATAAATAAGCATTCAGAGAAGAGAAAAAATACACTTCTGTTTATTTTTAAAGTTGAAGAATTTAAAAAAAGGGTATGATTCCCAGATGCATGAATGATAAATTATTGACATAATAGCATTGCATAATCCAATCTTTACAAAACATTAAACTTGTTTATTTCCGACTCAAGGATAAAAGGAAGTATTTACTCTGAGCGAATGGGTAGAATAGTGATAAAATGGCACTGGGTGTTGCGTAGCAACGGATAAACTGGTTTGGTAGAATGGAACGAACACCAATCAATACAGCCTCTACCGTGCCTTTAGCCTGCAACAGGATTTTCTTCGCTCTATTCCTTTTTCGTTTTTCCTTCGCTCTGCCCAGACTGTCTGGATTCATACTGAAATGTTGGACGAAGGTTACCAGAATCAAGATGGCTGTGCGTTGTCTTTCGCGGCAGTATTGACTTTATCGGAATAGACGTAATGCGCCAAGAGAGAAATCGCCAAATTCGAAAGGTGTATTTCTTCGTATTTCGCTCAATTGTTATTCAATTTTTTTCGTTATTTTTGCTGTTTAAAAACTTATTATTTTGCTTTTTATGTGTTTTTTTTTTATTTATTTTTTTTTGTAATAAAGGGGAACGAAAACACGCATGTTCTTTGAAAATATTTGAACGAACTTGATTTTTAGACTTTAACCTGAAACCATAATTTTTTGTTTCATAGGAAATTTCGTCTGCTAACGATTTCGAAAGCTTTAGAAAATAATTAAAAATCAAAAAATTATTTGTTAATAACTAATAATTTTTAATTAAAATTGTTCTTGTATTCTATATTATTTTTAAAGAAATTAAAATATGTCCAATCATCGCCTTCCTTATATCTCTGGACGCTTCAATATTGTATGTCAGTATTGATAATGTTTTATTCTTTATATAATAATATCCCTTTTCATAATTCTCAATTCTAACTGTTAGGTCAATCGACAATTGGCTAAATCGATTAGATCACTTAAATTTGTCTGTAATTGACAATTATCAGTAACAATATTACGTTTAATTAACATCTCAGACGAATTCATATTTCTTAGATAATTAAAATCATCTTTTATTCGTAAATAAATTAGACGAATTAAATATTATCAATTAATGGCTTATATGTTAGTAAAGTATTACAAAAAATAGAATAATTTCTTATTTTTTATCGCTGAAGTGATTAAACTGAAATTACATAATGCGTGTCAATGTAGAAGAGGAAGATAAGGAAAAATCAATTGAGAAAAGATAAGAAACTCCATTCAATAATTTACAGTTTGCTTATGTAAGATTTCCAATTTTGTGAAGTCGCGCGAATATTTTTCGAACTTTTATTAAGTATCGTTATTTTTCGTCATTTCTATTTTAGGTGAAAAATCCATTTTTCAAATTTGCATTTACGCTTTCAGTGAATAATGTAGCACCATAAATTATTTATTATCCGCCGTGCGTCAACATATTGACATGGGAAAAATGTTTAAAAGGTCAAAAATTGTTAAATATATTCTATTCTATGTTAAAACAAATTGATAAAAAAAAATATTGAAATTGCAAGAGAACACCAACTAGAAATCAGTGTTGAATAATCTCAACAGAGTGGGAAGAATTGAAATGATTAATCACATCATTGTTAATTCATTGATAAACAAAATGTTAAAATTGCAAAAAAACATCAACTAGAAATCAATGTGGAATAATCTCAACAGATCGGGAAGAACTGAAATGGTTAATCACATCATTGTTTGTTCATTGATAAAAAAATGTTGAAATTGCAAGAAAACGCCAACTAGAAATCAGTGTTGAATAATCTCAACAGACCAGGAAAAACTGAAATGGTTAATCACATCATTGTTTGTTCATTGATAAAAAAATGTTGAAATTGCAAGAAAACGCCAACTAGAAATCAGTGTTGAATAATCTCAACAGACCAGGAAGAACTGAAATGATTAATCACATCATTGTTAATTCATTGATAAAAAAATGTTGAAATTGCAAGAAAACACCAACTAGAAATCAGTGTTAAATAATCTCAACAGATCGCAAAAAAAATTGAAATGTTTAATCACGTCATTGTTTGTTCATTGATAAAAAAAATGTTGAAATTGCAAGAAAAGCCAATTAGAAATCAATATTGAATAATCTCAACAGACCAGGAAATAACTGAAATGATTAATCACAGTGTTTTGGAAAAACTGAAATAATCATGATCATTGTTAAATCAGTATTGAATAATCTCAAATGACCAGGAAATGATTGATCACATCATTGTTAAAAAAATGTTGAAATTGCAAGAAAACGCCAATTAGAAATCAATATTGAATTATCTCAACAGACCAGGAATAACTGAAAAGGTTAATCACATCATTGTTAATTCATTGATAAAAAAATGTTGAAATTGCAAGAAAACACCAACTAGAAATCAGTGTTGAATAATCTCAACAGATTGGGAAAAACTGAAATGATTAATCACATCATTGTTAGTTCATTGATAAAATAAATGTTGAAATTGCAAGAAAACACCAACTAGAAATCAGTGTTGAATAATCTCAACAGATTGGGAAAACTGAAATGATTAATCACATCATTGTTAGTTCATTGATAAAAAAAATGTTGAAATTGCAAGAAAACACCAACTAGAAATCAGTGTTGAATAATCTCAACAGATTGGGAAAAACTGAAATGATTAATCACATCATTGTTAGTTCATTGATAAAATAAATGTTGAAATTGCAAGAAAACACCAACTAGAAATCAGTGTTGAATAATCTCAACAGATTGGGAAAAACTGAAATGATTAATCACATCATTGTTTGTTCATTGATAAAATAAATGTTGAAATTGCAAGAAAACACCAACTAGAAATCAGTGTTGAATAATCTCAACAGATTGGGAAAAACTGAAATGATTAATCACATCATTGTTAGTTCATTGATAAAATAAATGTTGAAATTGCAAGAAAACACCAACTAGAAATCAGTGTTGAATAATCTCAACAGATTGGGAAAAACTGAAATGATTAATCACATCATTGTTAGTTCATTGATAAAATAAATGTTGAAATTGCAAGAAAACACCAACTAGAAATCAGTGTTGAATAATCTCAACAGATTGGGAAAAACTGAAATGATTAATCACATCATTGTTAGTTCATTGATAAAATAAATGTTGAAATTGCAAGAAAACACCAACTAGAAATCAGTGTTGAATAATCTCAACAGATTGGGAAAAACTGAAATGATTAATCACATCATTGTTAGTTCATTGATAAAAAAAATGTTGAAATTGCAAGAAAACACCAACTAGAAATCAGTGTTGAATAATCTCAACAGATTGGGAAAAACTGAAATGATTAATCACATTGTTTGTTCATTGATAAAAACATGTTGAAATTGCAAGAAAAGAACTAGAAATCAGTATTGAATTATCTCAATAGATCAGGAAAACTGAAATAATTAATCACGTCGTTGTTAATACCTTATTTGGCACTTATTAATTCAAAACTTGAAAAAAAAAATAATTTTATGAAATTTCAGCAATTTGAAACTTTTAGTTTATTCGTGACAGTTTCGAAAATGTCGAAATTTAATTTGCACTTTATATAAATTTAAAAAGAATAGGTCAACAAATAATTTTAATCAATTTTGTGATCATAAAATTATTCCATATATTGAGATATAACTGACCATATTATTTAAATGAATGTCATTTCAGTTAAAGATGATTTTGTAGTATTTTGATGTTTATATTATTAGTGTTTGCTGCTAGATTTTTCTTAATTCTTTTTAAATCTCTTTCAATCTGTTTTAAAAGAAATAGTAATTTTACCCGAATAGTGGGTCAATACGTGAGCCGCTGGTGACCATTGTGGTTGAGGTTCAATCCGCTGTTGTTGTAGACACTGTTTTAAAAAGCGATGAGACTCGATGGTGTTCAGCATCTTGCCTCGTGAGTCAGTCTACCCACTGGGAGTTTTCTGGTTTTTCCACCCGTACTATATGCATATGAGGGGTTGTCCTCCCGGAAGGCATTGCCCTTCTTCAGCGACTCGGTGTCAAATCAGACTTCTACATAAGGGGGTTCCATCAACAACAGAAGCTACCCTCTTTCCCTCCATCCAGGAGTAGATTACTCATGGAATGTCCGTTCCGCGCTGTTGGACACTGAGGATTAGTCACAACAACACTAGTAATTTAAATGATAAAAATTTGTAATTGCTTAAGAAACCATGTCAATGAATAATGTAATGTGTATGGATTTGATAAATTACCGAAACAGAAATTTTCAACAATTACAGAAATTGCATGTTGAAATTAGAATTTCCCTTTCTTCATTTAGTGAATAAGCATGAATCAAAAGGCAAAAAAAATTTTAAAAGAGAAGATTTGGAGAGAAAAAAACAAAAAAAAAAAAAAAAAAAAAACCCGTCAAATTTTGATGAAAGAGCAGATCGATTTGTTTCGGCCTTTATCCAATAAGAAAAGCAAACAATCAAAATGTTAAAAAAAATATTCAAATTTTATGGAGAAATCATCAAATTTTATGAATATCATTGAAAACTGTAAAATTAGATTTCCAAAAATTCTAATGCTCAACCTATTCTGTAAATTACCACATTCGATCAATTGTCGGAAAATTGTCACTTGGCCTGGCCCGGCCCGAGGAGAGAGGCTATGAGTACAGGAAAGACCTAACATTTATTATTACAAAATAAATTAACATTTATTATTAATTTTATATTTAATAAATTTAAGTTACTAAACTGATAAATTAAAAAAAATGTGCATCAAAATTTTGAACATATTCATTTGCATGGAAAATATGTCGTATCTGATAATAATAATAATAACAGGAATAGTGTACACGGGTAATTCCATTGCTAACGACTTCCTCTAGTTGTGGTTCGTGAATAGATACTTGCAAAATAAAAAATGGGAATCCCCACTGTCAATTCAGAGACTTCCAGAAAGCTGGGAAGTTCCTTGTTTCGCGGATTCTACACGTGTCACTATTATCTTAACTGTTTCATCGGTTCCGCGATCAGTCTGTTAATTAGTGGATTTTAGAAATTAGATAATAACATGTCTAGTATTAGAAAATATTTTAATTGGAGTGGAAAACGAAAAAGAAAGATGGAGTTTGAAAAGAAAAATAAAAGTTACCTAAAATAAGTCAGTACTTTAAGAATGAGGAAAAAACAAACGAATGAACGTGGAGGAACTGAAGAAATTAGCCGAACCGAAAGTGATAGCATTGCAGCTCCCGACAACACTGATCCAGAATCACACAGCCCTGTACTAGCGATACACCTAATCAAAACCAAAATGAAGTGAATTAAAAAAAAATGCATCTTCGTCAGACATATCTAATAAGGGTAATTTTAAAGTTTCTAAGTATGGCGTAAAGCTAGAACGTACATGGTTTCGTCATTCTCTATTGCTTCAGAAAGCATATATTGAACCAATTTTGCTATTTGCAACTAAGGCAACTAAAAAAAAAAAAAAAAAAAAAAATGCAAACTATTTGGATAGAAAACTATGATGATTGGAAACTTATTGTAGAAGCCGTAGAAATATATCGAAAAATCACTTAGATTCATGTTTTGTTTATGAACAATAGCTGTTGCATGGAACCCTTGGTGAATTGTAAGAGTCTATAATCAAAAAATAAACTTTTTGCCATCAAATACTCACAAGATTCCTTGATCCCTCAGGCTCTTTCAACCTGTAATTTAACTTTTTTGGGCCATAGAGAATATGGACACAGCTATAATTTCTTCGGTATTGTTGTGTTATTGGCGAAATACGATCCTATTTTACAAGAATTGTTAAATAAATCAAAGGGTCAGACAAAATACTTAAATACAAAATGAGCTTAATGCTGTACAAGTTCAAAAAGTAGTAAACGAGTTGATAAAAGCAATAACAACCGTACCATTTTATTCCATCATATTATCAAGTTATTACTCAAGTTGTGTCAAAAACAGACCAAATGTGAAAACTACCGTTACTGTGTGATTCAGAAAGATCAAAATGGAACTCCTAAGGCGCTCATAGCTAGCAATTTTTAGCATTTTCATGAAGTTGAAGATCAAATTGCTTTAACATTGTCCAAACAGATTATAAAATCCATAACTAAAATAGTTCTGTGAGTAAATGTCGTGGACAAAGTTATGAATGAGCTATTAATATGAAAGGTACTTATGGTGGAATTCAGAAACTCATAAAAGATAATGAGCCAAATGCTGTGTATGCTCATTGTGCTGTTCATAATTTAAATCTGGTAGTTAATGATGTAGTAAAGGAGGTTATTGAAATGCAAACATTTTGGAAATCGTGCAACCAGTTTATAATTTTTTTTGGACATAGCATCAAAGGGTGGAATATTTATCAAGTTTTATTTCTGATAAAGAGGGAGAGTCTTCAACCTCAGTAATATTGAAAATATTAATTCCAACAAGATTAGCAGGACGTTTTGATGCCATTTTTACTTAAAAGTTCGGTTTGCCGAAGTTCAAAAAGCGCTAACAAAAACTATTCTATTAAACTTCAAAACATATGACAGAAATGAAGCTAATTCCCTGAAGAAGAAGATCGAAAACTAAAAGTTTATTATGTTATTGGTTTTTCATTGCAAAATTTTACAGACCATCGACTCGGCCTCTAAAGCACTTCTAAGTCTAAAACAACCGATCTTTCAATTGCCTTAAAACGCCAACTGGTTTGACTGGAAGAACTTGAAAAGTATCGACATGAATTTGTAAATTTAAAAACGTAAGCAAATAGTAGGACAAGAAAATGATCTAATAACCCCTAATTTCTTAGAACTTGTTAAAGAAAGTTGAAACTGCATTTTATTGGAATTTGCGAAAATGAACGTCTCCAAGATCTCGAAAGCTTGTTTTTAAAGTGAACTCATTTTATCTTGTATTAGACATCATCATTTATCAACTGAAATCGCGATTTCATGAAATGAATGAAATTGTTTTCAATTTCAATTGCAAAATTTAAATGGCACCGAATTATTGGTAAAAGCTGAAGAATTTATTGATGTATATTAAAAGGATAGATCTGTTAGCAATGAAATTCTCAGTTTTCGCTCCACTTTTATGTATAAAATAAAAAAAGTCTTCTTTTATAAGAGAACTAGCTGATTTATTAATCATATCGAATCATTTTATGTCTTCAAGTTTTCTTGAAGTGCGCGTTACATTTATGTTATTTGTAACAATTCCTGTGACTAGGACTGGTGTTGAGCGATCCTTCTCGAAATTAAAATTGATAAAATCATATTTAAGAAATTCTATGGGACAAGGCAGATTATGCAGTTTAGCTATTCTATCCATCGAACAATTCCATGGCCCGAAACTTGAACCTTGATGCTATCATTGACACTTGCTGATCAGAAAGCCTGAAAAAGAAATTTTAATAAATAAAATTGTTACTAAAAAATAATACGTATTTTAGGTAATATTTTACAAAAAATAAAATACAATGATGAAACTGAGTTGCCCCAATTCGAAAAATTGCGACACTGGCTTCTCTTTCGTTTATTAAGAAATCCCTTTGCTCTATTCATTTCTTCAGCCACATTTTGTACTTCCTTAACTTTTTCTCGATCGTAATTTTGTATTCAATCCTCATTTTTTTCCGAAATCTGTATCTCAGAAGTCTTAGTAATATACTGCGTAATCCAGCAATTGATTTCATTCCGCAATCTATTGATAAATCTTTCTGTTCTAATTCTTTATTTGTTCGATCGATGCATTTTAGAATTTTTTCCAAGTAGAAAGAGTACAAATGAATCTTTAATTTATTTTAAAAATTAAGCATTTTTGCTCTCGATACAGCTTTCGGATTTAAAAAAAAAACAGTTGCAGTTCTTTCATTACTGCAGGTAATTGTGAATCAGCGCTTTTATTGTACTGGTATTTGATGATTACCTTATATCAGAAAAACTTTTAAATGATAATTTTAGGCACTTCATTAAGATGTCCCGATTTTTGAAAGCCGAGAAAATATTAAATAATCTTTGGACAGTACCAAAAATAAAGTAAGCATTTCTGGAATTGTAGATGAAACGTGCGCATTAGCTAAATATAGACTATGAGCTGATCAAAGTAAAATATTACTTAATTATTAATTTCTAAAATGCATGAACTTACTCCTTATATTTGTCTGCTATATTGGCACCGTTGTCAAATCCTTGTCCTCTATAATCCTGAATTTCCAATTCATCAATTTCTAGTTTATTTAAAATTTCAGTCGATAAGCTATCTCCCTTTTTTTCATGTGACTTAATAAAGTGGATAAAGCTTTCTTTAATCTTTGCGTTTTCATAACATGGGCAGATATCATCATCATTTAACTCATTTACTCTTTTCTTAAAACATCATGGGTGCAATCGAATGAAATGGTGTAGTACTTTGCTTTCATAATTCTTGTATATGATTTCATTTCAATTTTTTGCCCTCAACTAATTTATATATAGATAGTTTACAGAATCCTATTATTCATTTTTTTTTTTAATTGGATGTGACTTAAGAAGCAATTTTGTCCTCGAGAGAAGGGAAAATTTTTTAAAACTTTTCTCTGAGATGTTACAAAATATGAAAAAAAAAGTTACATTCATTGGGATAAAGGAAAATAAAGAAATAAAAACTCATTAAAACACCCAACCTATAGTCCAGCAGAAAGTAATAGTATACTATTGTGCCCAAAAAGTAAGACCAATTATGTAAGACTCTGGACACAATGCACTTGTGTCAACTTTTTTTCCAATCCTCAATGCATGCTAAAAAGTCATCGGCAGGGATGGCCTTCAAAGCGCGCGGCGATTCACGTTGAATCTTTTCAATTGACTCAAAACGGTGACCCCGCAGTGGTCTTTTGAGTTTAGGGCACTGTTTTTAGCTAACCAGAAGACACGATGTAAATTATGACAGCTGTGTATGCATCTTGCATCAGCTGTTAAACTGCTGATGGAAATTTTCTGAATTTTCTTCACTTAGGCCTGTAAATACATGGTGGTAAGTTATCCTTCTAAGACTCCAGAAAGGTTTAGTTTTTTATCATCTCAACTTTAGAAAACTGTCCAGGGTGTGCTTGTACAAAACACTAGGTTCCTAACCTAAAAATAAATAAATATTATTAATAAATGCATAGAATGACAACATTTCTATAAAGATGAGACTTTTAAAAAGACATACTGGTTTTTAAGTTGCTACTATTACAGTCGAGTGGCATTTTTTCAAAAATTTTCACCATTTTTTTACGGATATATATATCCGTATATATATATGTATATATATTCTGAGCAAATGCGAATCACTCATGGCCCAATGGTAACATACGCAGCTAGTATACAGAAGTGTACACTAGCTGCGTATAGTAATAACTAAATAAACTATAGCGTACTCAGGTAAGAATCCGCTGGTGGTGTACATTGCAGTGGCTGTTTTCAGAAACTAAGAGGCTCGATGGCCATTGCGACAACGTGTGTTAAAGTGGCACTTATTCATAATCAAGCTGCCTAGTGGAAGTTTTCCTATTTTCTCCTCTCCGACACTTAAAAGTTATTCCTAAAAGCCTCCCACTAGGCAACGCTTTCCCCTCATCATTGTTTGCTGAGCTGTTCGTAAATGGAGCACGATGTTCAACAACAAAATGAAACCAATTGGGCCGATATACAGATTACCCATAAAATTTAGAATTTAATGTAAGAACTAAATGCATAACAGCAAACAAGGAAAGAAAAAATATCGATACATTGTGTTCATCAGTTATCGTTCAATCCTTAAGAAAGAAAACATTAAATAAAAAAATAAACTATAGCTTTCCAAACGATTTTATATGTATAAAAAAAAACATGAAAGCAATTTAATAAAAAGCACTTCAGAGAAAGAAATTTAAATAAACTAATAAGAGTAGCTGGAGAAAAAAAAATTGAAATGAACCATTAAGAATAGCTCGAGAAAGAAATTAAAAAAAATATATATATATATATATATAATAATAACCAATAAGAACGTTGAAAGTGGTCCTGACCCACTCTAAAACAATACCCATATATTTTATTTGTCAAAAAACCTGTCCAATAAAGACCGATTTTTCTGATCATCTATCCTAACAATATAGATCAAAAACAGGTTATAGGAAGATTTTTTTTTTCTTCCTTCTTTTTGTTTAAAGTTTAAAATAAATTTGGAACAGTTAAAAATGTACTTTTTACCACGAATAAAAATCGGGTATTAAAACAGCAGATGTTTAGACATGGTTTAAACAATAAAAATTTAATTTTTTTGAAATTTATTTTTTATTACTCAAAGAAAATTTTTATTTTTATTTATTTATTTATTTTTCATTTTACGTACTTACTTTGTATAGTGTACTAAAATTGTTTTTTTACTTTTTTTTTTCGTTGTTTAAATTTTGAACGAGAGTCCCCAACACGTATTTAGAGTTCTTATTGCTAATTTTCGTTTTCTTTAAAATGAACTTGAAAGTCACAATTAATTAATGTATAAATTTTTTTGCAAAACATGAAATCTAATATAAACATTTAAGTTTATCTGATTTTGTTTAAAATGTGATTTTGTAATTTTAAATTAAGAAGTTGATCCCTTTTGTATAAAAAATATATGTTTTGTCTTTTTAATAATAATTATTATAATTTTTGCTGTGGTTTTGATAAAATATGATTTATTATATATTTATGAGATTGTCAAAAACATGTTCATTTTAAAATATCGATAAAGAAATTATTGCTAGGTAATTTGTGAGCTAACATTTTCAAGCAGAAAAGTCCGTTAATTAATTAGTTAAATTCCGTTTATTTTTTCGATATAGCAAAATGGAAAAAATTAGCGAAACACTTTTGCACTTGATTATCATAAAATTCAAGCCTAAAACTAGTATACTAATTAAATATATTGCTGTAGCATTATGTATGAAATTCTGTAATTACTTTTAATTATACATTTTTTTTTCTATTTTTATTTTGTATAAATAAATATTTGAGAGATAACTCACTAGTTTTGTATGTGGCTGGTTTTTAATATTATCATTGAGCATTAGTAACTAGGCAGTTCTGTGTTTATTTGTTTTTAATTGAAAGAATTTTTTTTGAATATGTTAATTAGAATATCTAAAAGAAGAAATGCATTTCCTCTATCAATTGAAGATGGTATTTGTTACATATTGTATAAAAGTAAAATTTTTCATTCAATATACATGACCAAAAACATCAAATGTGTAAATTTATATTTATTTTTTATAATTAAAATTTCAAAAACTTAGTTGTTAATATACTAAGTGTTAATTAAGTAACATAATTTTTAACTAATATTGAATAAAATATAATTAATTTTTTTATGAAAAATTACTGGCAATTCAAATAATTCTTCGAATTTAATAAAATAAAAGTTTTATTAGGAATATAACTTGTTTAACAAAATAAAATCCTTTGGATGATAAGATTTTATTAGAGTTAATCATTTAAGTTATTATATCACGGTATAAATCACAAATCACAGTTTTTTTTATCAAGAATACTTATTAGTGGAAAAATGTAAAGTATAAAAATCGAAAGAAATCTGAATAAATCTTTTAAACATTTGAAAACAAAAGTAAAAATAATAATATTTGCTTAAAAAATATATTCTGCACAAACTGAAAACTATTTCACAGATTTTAAATTTAACAAAAAAATAATTCTTTAAAAAAGAAAGCGTTGAATCACCCCTACACTACCGAAATGGTCTCTGCAATTTATTTTTTTTCTGTGACCGAAGTGTAAAATCGCCAAGTTCGAAGAACCGCCAAATATTGCCAACCGTCTCATCGATCTGTTTGGGAGGGAAAAAAAGAGTGATAATGATGTAGACCTCCTGCATGTAGATGCAAAGATGTTGCATTCGTGGATGGCTAGATTGTAGTGTAGAGGTAGAAGCTGATCTTGGTTCCCATTGGATGTTGTAGTTCAGGAAATGAGTCAGCGACTAAGGGCTGGAGTGAAAGAAAATCAATGTTGGATTCTCGCGACTTACTATCCTCCTATCTCCGCGAAGTTTGGATTTTCGTCCACGTAATTTAATTCTACCAATTGATCAGTTGCTCCGCTTTAGGCGGGTAGTTTAAATTATAATGGGTAATTTGATTTTCGCGTGGCGGAATGAGAATTAATGCAATTTATTCTCTCGTGTGTTGGGTTATGTTGGATAGATTGCGACTTCTTTTCTTTTTTTTTTTTTTAAAAGTCAATAGGTGATTGAGGTATCAAGAAAGAAAGAATAACATGGGATTCCAGTTCATTAATTACACTTTTATTTAAAAATAAATACTTTTAAATGCATTTTTATTACAGTTCTAAATATGTTTTATATAAAAACTATTTTTATTAAAGAATGAATTTTTAAGTTGGTAAAAAAAAAAAAAAAAAAATGTTTGAATAGAAAGAATTCAAAAATTATTATTATTATTATTATTATTTTATTTTTTTTTTTTTGACAGAAATAGCAAGCAATAGTTCTGCTAATCTAAACAATACATGATATAAATATTTATCAAAAAATGTATATTTGTTTGTGCATTTTTTATTTTTCATTTGGATATTTTTTAAATACAAAAAATAAATATATATATATATTGACCCTGTTTGAAAAGGATTTGATTAGGAATTTAATTGAATTCATAATATGTTTATTTCTGAAAACAGAAACACATTTATTAGTTCAGAAAGGGGGGGAAAAATTTCAATGTTTAAATAAATGAATGAATAAATAAAAAAGCATATCTGTCCGTTCCCCCTGAATAAAGCGAAAATGCATACATAGTTTTGTTAATGTTTTATTATGCAATACGAACAAATCATATGCATAACTTCATTGTCTTTTAATACATTCAGATAATTTGTTAAAGGAGTATGAAATTACTTTACATACATTAGGGAGACATGGAATTGTGAAGGCTGCATACAAACACCGACATATTTAAAACAACTGTCAAACATTATTTTACAGAGGTATACATTTTATTTCTTTATATGTAATAAAAGAAGTCTAGAACGTACTGGGCATTATTACATTAAATTTAATAAGTGTTTTAATATTTAGTTTAATTTTTGTAATAATTAAGTGCAAAAGTATTTAGGTATTAATTAGGAATAGCCACATCTACTTTGTCTAGTGTAATTTTCAAATGGAAAATATTTTTTGGCAATAATGATCATAGAGATGAAAATTTATGTAGGTCCCCATACTGCAGTTAAGATTATTATATTAATGGCAAATAATCTACTTTTATTTGCATTAAAATAGCACAAATTGAATAAAAAAAAAATTCTAATATATAAATGTTTATTTTTATTAAACTAAAGCAAAGTTATATTCAATCTTCAATCTCTTGAGTAAATGATACATGATGATGTAGGCCTGAAGAAAAGCATTAGTGGTTCATGAATTGTGTAACCATGCTCTATATATTAGTGTTAACTGATGAACATAATTTTTAAAATTTAATTTCAAACTGCTGATTTTTAATTTTGGCATTGGTAAAATTAACATTGCATGCTTCTTATAAATGTATATGATTATTAGAAACAAAATATTTTTTATGATTTTAAAATTTTATTTACTATGTGTCAGTAGTAGTAGTAGGAGGTTAGTACTTTTAGAGGGAACTACCTCGCATTTGCCTATCGTATGACAGAAATCCGGAAAACTCCCACCAGGTAACCCGACTAACGACGCAAGAGTCTGAACATGATAAACGCCGTCAATTCACCTCGGTTTTTTTTAAGTTCTCGTTTCGTTTCGTCTACAACAAAGCCGCCAGTGGATTGAACTTCAGCCCTAATGCTCACCAGTGGTGCGCGTTGCAATTTATTGAAATTTTACTGTTAAAATTTTCTTTTTCAGATTCTGTAATCTGTTTCTATAGATTTTGAATTCTATTAACCAGAAAATATCAAATATTTTTAATAGTTAGAATTCGATATGAATTTTATTATTGTTAAAATTAATATTTTTATACATTCATAATTTTGTTATTCTTAATAAAGTTATAAATTATAACGCCCGACTCGTGGCTTAGTGGCAACGTGCACCGCTGGTGAACATTAGAGCTGAGGTTATAGACATTGTTTAAAAACAAAACAAAAAAATCGAGGAAATTCGATGGGGTTTGTGATGTTCAGCATCTTGTCTCGTTATTCGGATTACCTGGAATGAGTTTTCGTGGTTTTTCTCTCATACAATACGCAAAAACGGGGTAGTTCCCCTTAAAAGTTCTCCTGGAAGACACTGCCCTCCTTCTTCGACGACGGAGTACACGGAACCAAGTCATACTTCTACATACGAGGGGGCCTGATGGCCGAGTGGCTAGCGCTCGGTGCCACAGGTTTCGGGTTCGAGTCCTGGCGGTGCAATGGATGTTTGTAGTGGTTCGGAATCCATTATAAACTGTAGGTCCCTGTCTGTTTTGCCCTCGTGTTCACAAGAGAACTGTAGAGCGACAAACCAAACCAATCTACCTACAGGTGCTCATCACTTCTCCAGGCCCCTTCATCCATGAGTCGACTACTCATGGGATGTTCGTCCCACACTGCAGGACACTGAGATTAGACAAAATTATAATTTGGGTATCAGCATGCTTTAGACTATAATAAATGTTATTCTGTTTCATTGCTTACATTATATTAATTAAATTACTCATTTACTTTTTTCTTCGCATGCTTTAAAACTTCAGTTAAATTCCTGAAAATCTACAAAACTTAATGTTGAAAACACTACTTGGGTTTGCCATTGTTATCTTTTAAAAATAAGGGGGATTGGAGAATATAGAATGTTTGCTTTTGAAGGGGTGAGGAAACTTACATTTGTGTCAGTTACAGTTATAAGGTAGGGGGGGACTGCAACCAACTTACCTGTAGCAAAGAAATTTCTGGAGCATGCATTTTAAACAGTCTCTAATTAATTCATTAATTAGAATTATTTAAAATGAAAGCAGACGATTAGTTTCAACTGAAGAAATCATCAGTTGATTGTGAATTGATTAGTATATAGATACTTTTTTGCAAGTGATAAAATCGATAAATAAAGCACATTTTTATTTCTTAAGTTTGCATTTTGTAAGTTTATGAAGAAAATTAGTTTTAAATGAAATGAGGTATTCATTTTATAAAAATGAGTTTTTTTTTTAAATTGTTTAAATGAAAACTCTGATGTTGGGGAAATTTGGGCTCAGCTAACAGAAAAGTTACCTAAATTTACACGAGAAATGATAGAATATCAAAATAATGAATGTTCAGCTTATATACGGGTTTTGAACTTGGTAAATTTTTTGAAGGAAAAACACACTTTTGACTTTTATTTGGAAGTATGCAGTATATAAATCTTGTCTTGATTATAATAGACAATCTTTTTTTCTTCTGGCATTAAATATTATGTTCTGTTTGTAATTTAAAAAATTGTATTTTTAAACTCTCATAGTAGTACTGTGCATTTACGTGCTAATAATTTTGTATAATTTCAGTAGAAGTTAAAATTTTTAAAATAACAACTGTAAATGTTAACCATGATAAAAACATAAATTAAGTCAATAGCATACTAAATAACAGATTTCCAGTATTGATTCTTCAATGTTTTTCAAATTTTTAGGACTTAAACAACTTTCTTGTCCTGCCTGTTCACAAGAAATTAACCTTAATGAAGTTGTGGATCATTTATTCCTTATTGAATATGCTCAGAATTCTGAAAGCATACCTGAAGAAAGTAGCTTTCCCTGCACAAGCTGTGAAGAAGGAGCAGAAGGTTCTGCATTTTGTCAGGAGTGCCAGGAATGGCTGTGTGATACTTGTGTTAGTGCCCATCACAGGGTACGGGTAACGAAAGATCATACCATTCGTCCTAAAGAAGAAATGGAAGGAGACGATATTGCTGGACGAAATCAAAAATACATGTTTTGTGAAACACATTCCCATGTAAGTGTTCTAGCTTGAAAAAAAAGCACCTTTTTTTCGGTATCATCAAATTATGGAATTGAATGTATGATTTCTAGCGAGTAAAATTTTTTAAACTTTTTAGTTTAACTCAATTTTTTAATTATAATATCGTTGGAGGGATAATTATTACTTGCTTTCTTTGAAGAAAAGTAAAAAAAAAAAAAAAAAAAATGTGCTGAAACATATTCTTGTACTGAAATTAATTATAAAATCAAATTATTTCATTTATTGTAATGTAGTATTTGTTTGTACAAAATAGAAATAGTTTATTTATTGAAAAGCATGGGGTGGGGGGAGGAGTGTGGAATCATTAAGAGGTATGCTATTTATTAATGATGCCACATCTTGCTTTATGGCAACTAAAGACAAACAATATGGTATGTTAACATTGCATTTGTAATTTTTTTTTTGCTTGCCTTGTTTGCATATAATGTACACCAAAAGACATTTAATTCCAAATGGCACTTACATAGACCTACTTCTAGGATATTTTAAATGATTACATCAGTGGCAATATAATTACCAAACCAAGTATAAGTGAAACTATATGTTAAGAATATTTCATGTTAAAATTTCAGTTTATAAATGTTATGTCAAGAAAGGACAAAATAAGCTTAAAACCTTCATATAAAAAACTGAAAGAAATAGAATAAGTAAGGAATCAGGAATATTGTGAATTTATATTATTGCATCACAGTATTGGATATCTTAACTTTCAGTAAGTAGAAATTATACACTTTCTAATTTGAATATTTTAACCTCTGTTGTGTTAAATTTCTTTGAGCTTTAAACCCTTATACAAAACACGCTATAACATCTTCCCAATACACACATTAAGCACTAAGAATTTTGCAATAACCCATTTAATGATATATCTAAAAATCCGATATAACTTATACCACATATAAACAAACTTACTGGTTTTAATGCTTTCAGAGACTTATACAAGTTGGAAAAGGAAAAACATATATATGAAATAAATCAAAAATGAATTTTATGATTTTAAAGAAATAAATAATGTATATTTATTTATATTTACAATTTAAAAATGAATGAATATGCCATACAATTAACATTATGTTAGAACAATATGATTTCTATAAATCATTAATCCGATATCTCAATATGTATACAATATACGGAAATAATAATAATAATAATAATAAATCTGTCCTAACATCTCAGAATAATGCAGGTGCATGGTACTCTAGCCATTCCTATGCATATGCCACAACTGCTGGCAAAGTGGGGCTTTTTTCAAAATAAGTTTCATTTTAAACAAAACAAAGTCACTCATATATACTGATGTCGTATGATTTCAGTGCGTGGCATGGGAACCTGGGCACCATGACGAATGGAGTTAAGCATGAAAGACTTGCCATTTTTATAAACAGATGAGCATCATATACAACCTTCCAACGATTATACAGAAAATATACCATCACAACACTTGAATTATTTAATGATTACAAGCAATTTTATCTCAATACAAAAATATTTATAAGTACATATTGACACGATGCATTGCTAATATAATGTAATAATTTTTCTAGACTCTTTAATTCTTTTTATATATTTTTTGTGTTTTTTATGTTATTCATTTTTCTTACACAATTATTTAGAAGAGAGTTTTTATATATTTAATCTAAATTTAATGAGTTTATTTAATTTTTAACATTTTTGCTTTTTGTAATAGTATTTTATGTTCTCTATTCTACTTTTAGGAACAACTGAAATTGTATTGTGAAACATGTGACAAATTGACTTGTCGAGACTGTCAGTTGTCAAATCACAAGGAGCATAGGTATCAATTTCTAACAAAGGCATGTGAAGAAGAAAAAGGACATATTACTGAGCTTCTTGCTAGAATAAAGGAAAAAAAAGTTTTTATTGAAGGTGCAAGTGATAATCTAAATAAAAGGCGTGAAGAAATTATCGAGCGTGAGAAAGCTGTTACACAAGAAATCAAAACCTTTGCTGTCAAGTGAGTAAAGATATTTTTTATTTCCTAATCTTATAGCTGAATTCGTACTGACACTTAATGTACATATTATACTAATCACTTTTAAAAATAATATTAATTAGTGAAATTGTGTCTGTCATTTAGTTTTTGCCTCTTTAAAAATTAAATTTTTTTGCAGAATTTTTTTAATAATATAATGACAATAATAGTGAAAATAAATTTATTATTTATTGAATAATTAATGTCAGTTTTACTTACAAACTTTTTCAAATAATTTTGTAAAAGTTTTTTTGATAAAAAAATTTTCCAAAGTAAGTTTACTATGTATTGAATAATTAATTTTACTTTCAATTAAAATTCATAATTGTTTAAATATTAACTTATTTTAGTAATTTTTTGTAGGTTTATTACTGATATAAATAAAAGAGCAAAAGTACTTTTACAAGATCTTTATAAAGTATGTACTGAAAAAAAGAACCTTTTAAACACGAAGAATGAAGAATTGTCATCTGTTGCCGAAAGGCTGAAACACTGTGAAAAATTTGCCGAAGCTGCTATGAATCTTGGCAGTGAAACAGCCCTTGTCTACAGTAAAAAACCAATAATGACTCAGGTATTTACTTTATTCATATATTTGTATTCATTAAAAAAAAATTGGTATTTTATTAATATATATCTAAATTTAAATGCTATTATCTTATTTTTATACCAATAACAATTCTACTATTCCCATCCAGATTTTGCTATGTGCAAAATTTTTGTGATAAACATCATTTCAATTCATCAAATCATTTTTTAGTTAGAATATTAAGTAGAAATCATTAATCTTATAGAGAACATTATGTTACATGGAAAAAAAAAATTCTAATTAGTTTTTTTCTATAATATGAGATAAGCATTCAATTTCATTTTCAATTTTTTTAAGCTTGATTGGTAAATGATACCTATTTTGAACATGACTATTAAATATGTTCAAAAGAAAATAATACATTGAATCTTATAACTACAACATTATCAATTCTTGATGGGTTTTTTTAATGAACCCATTTGAATGGGACATCCTGTATATTAAATTTCTTGATCTTATGTAATAGAATATAGAGATTTATATGTAATGAAGATGTTGTATAAATTAATGTTAATAAATTCATATATTTTGCTTCCAGCTACGCCGAATTTTGAGGCATCGTTGCGAAGTTCCTAACGCAAATGAAGTTGTGGATATAGTTTTCAATTATGAAACCAGTTTTTTGACTCAATATATTAGTAGTTTGGGACAGATATTGGTTGATCAACAGCCTCTTCCAGGTTCAGTTGCAAGTCAAAATGTAATGTTGCCAATGCCTCGTGCTTTATCTCAAAGTCCTATTGTAAGTGCAAATTTTTTATATCAAATATTACAAATATAGTAAACAAAATATTCCAGTTTTTTTTATAATAAGTGTAATTTTCTAATTTTAAGAAATTACTCAAAGGTTATATAAAAAAATAACTACTAATTTTTAAAATAAAATTATAAAATTTCTACAGTGAAACAGTTCTAAATTCTTGAAAATTTTCTTTAATAATTTTTTCTCGTTTCCTTACTGTTTTCTTTTTTTTAAAAATAAAGGATTCATTTACTATATATTCCACGTTTTTTAAATTTTAGAAATTAAGCACCTATTATAATCACTGAATTCTTCTTTTTTTTTTTTTTTTTTGAGGGGGGAAATCCTGCTTTCTTTATGAAGAAATGCTCCTTTTTATTAACATATAGCAAATTTATTATATTATACATAGTTTCCAAATTTTTTCTATGAAAGGTATGGAAATACACACTAAAAAAATTAAACACATTACAAATTACAGTAGTGAAAGTTTAGCCAATAAATGAATAGCTAGCACTTCCGAAAATCACAACATAGCATCTGGATGATGTGTATAAGAGAACAAATGAAAATTCTGAAGCATAACTTCCATTCAAATTTAATTTTGTCTACTTATTTCAACTATACTAATGATTGACATACACAAATATATTATGAACATATGTTACCATTAAGAGGGGCATGCAATTAAAAAGTCAGTATTGAAGAATGTCAAATTTAATTGGAGTGATATTGGTATTCAACAATGTTTGAGTCAAGGAACCATGAATCAGTGAATACCTTTCACCTTGGCACACAAGTGCATTTGTAGTGATGCCAGGCTCTTTTAAATTGGAATCTCGTTCACTAAAGTATAATTGTTCACAGCAGTGAGTCCTGCTATGAATTGAACTCAATGAGACAACCGGCACAATTGTGAGTTACTAATTTGACTGCAGAGTGATTATGTTTTGAAAAATTGATGTACTTATTCCAAAAGTTTCCTTTTACACACTGAGATTAAAATTTTTTTATTTATGCATGCTTTGAAATAAATATGTTTAAAAATTATATTAGTGTAAGATGGTGTTAAATATATATTAGATGTAAGATGAGTTTTTATATTGAATGTAAAATGGGCTTTCTCTTCAAATTTTATAATACAATTTACAATTTTCCTATGGAAGAAGGAGAGAATCTAATTTTTTTCACATACAATTTCCGAAAATCTATCATATGATTCTGAAAATATTGGGGATATTCTCACTCACTCCTACCTGACTGTTTGCCACCAAAGAGCCTGACAACTTGGAGTTATGGCCAGAAGTGCCACTTCATGCAAAAGGCAAAAGTGATTTGGTCGACATTCTTATGGTACACCAGTACACTAAAAATCATCTGTGTCCCAAACTGACGTTGCACTTTTTTTTTAATTGAAATTTGATGTAAATTAAACAAATTGCTGAATTTATTGAAATTTGATTTACCATAATTTTTTGGTTATATCTAACTAATAGCTGCATATACTTGCATGTAATGTTGGCTTAAAATAAATTAAATATAAGTTATATAATGTGCTGATTATTTGTTTTTATATACATATACATTGAATTAATAGTTTTTATCTTTTCGTTTTATTAGCTAAGCAATCCTGCACCAGTGATTAGACAACCACCTCCAATGCAAATGAATCAACAGCGTATGGTTCAACAAATGAACCAACTTCCTGTTCAGCAAATGAACCAATCTGCTATGGTGCCATATGGTCAACCTCAAGTTACTTCTTCCACAGACTTAAACCAACGTAACCAACAAATGAGGCAACTAAATAAACAGGTGGCATATAATCGAAACATGCAGCGTAATGTGCAACAATCTCCTCAGGCTGCTTATAATATGCAAGGCAATAATACTTCAATGCTTCCAAATCAAATGTTACAACACAATCCTCAACAAGTACGGCAACCTGTCCAAGTGCAACGACAACAACAAATTCAACATCACCAGCAGCAGCAACAGCAGCAACAACATCATCACCAACAGCAGCAACAACATCACCAGCAGCAGCAGCAACAACAACAACAACAGCAGCAGCAACAACAACAACAGCAGCAAGTTCAGCAAGTAAACTATAACAACACTCAGCAATTACCTATTCAAGCATTAAGGCAAAATAAAAGTATATCTGTTACTGCTGTACCTGCAAGTCCTTCTGGCACTCCCAATAAACAAAGGTAGGCTATTTTATATTTAACACATTTTATGTATATTATATACATTATCATCATCAGTGGCCCAACAGCCTCACGGTGAGCCAAGACCGTCTGCCTACTGGTAGATTTCGCGACAGGAGATGTTTTCTTTTTATATGGGTAGGATTGTCAGCCTAATACTCTACAGTATTATTATTACTACTACCTAATACTCTATTATGTTTGTCACTCGTCCAACAGGCCCCATATTTTATACAATATGACACAATTGTCATATCTCCAAAGTTTCGAGGCTGTTTTTTTAAAAAGAAAATTTCATAAGTATCTTAAGAGTCTTTATTCTTGTATTATTATTATTTCCTTCACTTATGCATCTCTCCTTTCTTTTTGTTTGTTCAAAAATGGTATATATGATAAAATATCCTGAATTTTGATTTGTAAAGGTTAACAGCCGTGATGCAATTGCAATAAAAATTTTATAAGTTACATAAATGCAACTTAGTATTTTTATTGTATAATAAAACCAGATTATAACAATTTTTAGAAATTATATTTAGCATTTTATTTAAAGTACTTTAATAATTAAAAAAATAACTAAAATTCTAAGCAATATATTAACATAAAAATTAAATATTGTGTAGAAGCCAAGAATTCTTTTTTAACTATTTAAAATAATAAAGTATGGGGGTCGGCTTATTTAACATAGCTAAGATCTACTAATCTTTGCAAAAAAAATATAGGTACTTTCACATTAGCAGATCACAAGGGATAAATAGAGCATTTTTATTTCTTAAGTTAACCTATAAAAAAAAAAAAATATTTAGGGGAAATGAATTTTGTTTTATGTTTTCAAAGTTGCTTATATTGTTGGTTTCTTGCGTCGTTGTCCAAAAACAATAAATTTGTTGTTGCCGAAATTGACACCTGACTAACATAAAGGTATTAAAATATATGCCAGAAATAATAATAGAATATAGTAAATAATGAATGTTACAGGGCTTGTTTGGCTTATGGTAAATTTTTGAAAATGGACCTTTGGTAAATTTTTTTGAAGAAAAACACTGCCTCAGTTTATATTTGAAAATATACTGTACATTGTTTAGTTTTTATATACATAACTAAATAATTAATAAATAGAATTTTCCTAAAATTTAGAATACAACTACGTTTGATAAATAGCATATTTTATTTATATATTTTTTGCTTTATATTTTGCTAATTAAGATCTTGAAAATTGTACCTTTTTTTTTCTGGTAGGGATTACACTTTTTTTGTGACATTTTTAATTTCTTTTTAGTCCTGTAAATAATTTTCTATCTTTAAAAAAATATTTACATTTTTTGTATAAATAACATTGTATATTAAAAAAAAAAATGAAATTTTCATTTCACTAATATAAAAATAAAATGAAAATAAATACATTTATGTCATATGGTCATATAATTTTTTTATTTATTTTTTTTTTTCTGAATGTAAATATGTTCTAAAATAAATGATATACACTCTAATTAAAATTCTATTATGTAAAACTGAAATAATAAAAAACTCATATATGACATTATATGAATTAAAAAGTGTTTTTTATTCATATCCTTCCAGTGTGAAATTTTTAAAATTAATTTTACAATTATTTTTAGGGTCATTGCTCCGCGTAATTTAAATATGAGTGTGGTCAATAACCAGTCTCCATCAGTGCAGCGTAATAATAGCAATCCATCTACACCTCAAAGATCTTCTGGTCCACAAGTTATTGTTTTAGATGATAAAACTACTCCTACAATGAGTAATACTAATAGACTATCTCATTTTCCCAATATAGCTGCTACATTAGCTTCTCATCCTGGTCTTCAAATACAACCAGCAGGTTTTAATAATTCAAGTAAGTTTTAAGAAGGCATTGATCATGAATGTAGGAAGTTCCATATATTTGTATTCACAAAAGAATATAATTTAAGGAATATATTTAAATACAAAAGGTGTATAGTACCTGCTGGAATTTTTTTTTTTTTTTATCACTCAGACAATATTCTTTTCATAAATTAAATGATAAATTTATGAAATATTTCTTTTTCTCTTAATTGAAAAAAACTTTGTTTACTGTTATAAAAGTTTCTCATTTGATTTCTCTTATTTTTTGAATACTATTTATATGTGCATCATTTTTGATACATATAAAAATTTCGAAAATATAAAATTCAAATAATTGATTTGCATTTATGTACATTGTAAAATAACAGTAATAATAACTTGTTTACTGAACTAAATATTTTTTTAATAGAAGTAAACTATCTGTTGAAGAAAAAATTAATTAAAAAAATCAGAGATGTCAACATAATTAAATGTCTATTTAAAATATATTATTATAAATACATAATAATTTTGAATTCATTCTATTTTAAATTTTAAACTCATAATCATTGTATGTTTTTATCTTGAATATTGGATGAGTTCCTATATAATTAAATTAAAACATTTTTTAAAATTACATTTTGAAGATGGATGAAATAGAAATTTAATTACAGTTTTGTTGAAGAACTTTTTATTCCAAAAGTTCCTTATTATATATGGATAAATTTCTTCATAAATATAAGAATAAAATTCTTCTTCTTCTCTTGCTGTTAATTAATCTTCTATGTATGCAGCTTTTATCAAAATTTAATTAATCAAAGTTAATAATTAATGACAATAATTATAGTGAATTCTTCCAAAATATAAAAAATTATAAATGCATATCTTTAATGGCAACTTACTTCATTTCAGCTTTATTTAAAGATTAAAAACTTAAGTGTAAATCATATAAATAGCTTGCGTAAGGAATGCAAAAACAAGCTGTTTTTTCTCTTTGATACTTTTTTTAAATTTAAAGAAATAAGATATTTATTTATATATTTAAGCTTTTTTTGTGATTATGTGTTTTTTTAAATTTTGGTTTCTCTCTACCTTTGGATCTATCTGTACTACAAACTATTGTCTTTGAATATATCTTCCTTTCCATATGCATGTTGATGATCTATTCCACTACTTGGGTCATTCAAATGCAGTTCCAGTAACTGCCGAATTTCTTGCCATACTGAAAATTGGGAGCACTTCCAATTATCCATAACAATGCTCGCCAAAGATATAAAACTTCCATTATGATCATTAATGCATTACTAGGGCTTCGATTCCTGGTATACTGCATTCAAGTTGCAGAGGTCTGTAGTTGATATAGTAGTCTATAGAAAAGGGCTCATATCATTGAATCACCAAGAACTTTACTCTTGCCATTATCGACCATTTCAATAACATTTTTATTATTCAAACTTTTGTTTATTAATATTCTTCAGAGCCATGGCTACAGAATAATATGTTAATTTGATTTTAATTAATTTTTAAAATTACCATTAAAGTATTTATTAAGTAAAAAGTAAAAATTTGTTAATTACATTAACAAAATTTTACATGCATTTCATAATTTATAATAAATATTCACTACTGATAAATTAATTCTGACACACTCTCTTAGGGTATGACAACAATCAAGTCGCATGATTTAGCTTAGCTCAATACCACCTGACCTGATTAATTTGACAAATGCAACTAGGGTATGACAACAATCAAGTTGCATGATTTAGCTTAGTTCAATACCACCTTACCTGATTAATTTGACAAATGCAACTAGGGTATGACAACAATCAAGTTGCATGATTTAGCATAGCTCAATACCAAATGCAACACACTATTCTAATTTTATACCACTTAATTAAATTTGTATTCACAATATTTATTTTTTTTATCTAATCAAAACCACATTAGTCAAAAATGGCATATGTTACGGGATATCTGTATATTTATTTTATGTTTTTCATTGAAAGAGGTTTTTTTTTAGATCTATTTCTTATTTCTTTTTTAACAGAAAATAAAAATTTTCTGAGTGTAATTTTTGTCAATGGTTCTTAGCAATTCATGATGTATGTTAGTCTTTTTCTAGTTAATAAATTTTTCTAATCTATTGTTTAAATATTTTATAACTGTGAAAGTATAGGTATTTAACCTATTAAAAGAATTAATCACTTTACTTTATAAATAGCAGGTATTTTTTAATATCATAATTTCTATGACGTTAATAATGTAATATTTTACAATTTCAGTTTATCGACAAATTTCTGTCTGTCTTTTTTTCGGCCATTTACATTTAATTCTCTGAAATTCATCGGTATTGTGGATAATTTTTACGTGTTTTTAAATATCGTTTGCATTAAAAGTGTAACCTAATAGTGGTTATATTTGTACTTTTAATTAGTTTTTTTTTTGTTCAATAAATTGTAATATATTGAAGTTAAATAATCAAAAATTTGAGTAATTAGCTAATATTAAAATTTATTCATTAAATTTTGAAGTTTACTTTTCAAATTAGAACAATGGAAAGCATTTTGTTGAGAGAGGCATTCTCTACTTAGTAGTGAATTATATTTATAATTTGTTTTTGTTTTCAGTATTACCTTTGATTGTTTTACCAAGCTCTTGAAGGAAAAAGACACATATTAAAATGTTATTAAGATTTTTTTTATATTGTATTGTTATCTACATGTCTATCAAAAATGGCTTATTTTATTACAAGTTTTTGCAATTGAGCTAATATTGTCCAGCAGGTACAAATGTTTTACAAATTTGTTTCTATGTATAAACCATTTTAAACTGTCTTTATGGCAGAAATTGGTGTGGTCCTTTTAGTCAATTAAGATAATGTTTTTCCAGACAGGTACGCTACTCAATTGCTTTTAAAAATATATGCTTTGTTCTTCCCATCTTATTTCATACTATGTAGATAAATGTCTGTTTTGTATTGTGTATTTTCAAAATTGTTTTAATTGAAGTGGACATTGTTCCTTTATAATTTTTTATTCATTTTAAGCAGAAAAGAATTCTGTACTTTTTATTATCACTGAAATAAAATCATTTAAATGTGTCTCTTTGTTTAATGTTGTATTTAGTTACACATTTATCATACATAGTGAGTGCCCTTTTTTTTAATTACTATAGGACTATACCATTTTCTGCTTTAAATTCAGTCTGCTTTGTTATTTATAGGAATTATTTTTGTATTTCATTTATAAAATATTCATTTTTTATTTAAGAAATTATTAAGTTTATTTCTTTAAGATTATTATAATTAAATTTACATTAATTAATCTAAGTCTATACTAATTTTATAAAATTTTTTGCTCTTAGCTATTCATATTTTGTCTAGTTTCTATTTGCAGCTTAAAATCTTATATCGCTATACAAACAGAGCAGACTGATGCAGAATATTAATTAATAATTAATTAATATTACATACATACAAATGCACTCGTACATTACATCCACTTAAAAATGATAATTATTTAATTTCATCTGTGAGCCATTCAATGTTAAATCAACACACTTTTTATAAAAATCTCACTTCATAAATTTTGATTGCATAGAAATTTACATTAGAATAAGAGCCATTTTAAAATAAAAACCATTTAAAAAAAACATAAATTAAAGTTATCATAACAACTATCCTAAGGTAAATAGATAATCAAGTGTTATTTTTTTAATATTATGGATCTAGAAAAAGAATTTAAAAGTAAATTAAATTTTTAATAGAGTGCATTTCCAAAATTTTAGAAATTGATTTGCACTTATGGAAGATTATTCACAAAGCTTTAGTATGGATTCATATTTAAAATATTTGCTATTCTCTCTCACTTAAAAAAGCTTGAATACAAATTTTATTCAATGAAATTGATCAAAACTATATAACATGTCACACTTGGAATATTTATACATAATTGAATAGTTTTGTTTTTGAAACCTTTTTTAATATTAATCATTAATATAAATTTAAATCCCTGTTTTGCCCTTTATTTTATACATTATTAAACTGAGGCAGTGTTTTATGAACCATTTGAACCATTTATTTAAACTAATTTGCAGAATTTTTAAAAACTTGACGATTCATGAAAATTTCTAAAAACCATAAAAATAAAAATAAATAATAAATTAAACATCCTAACACCATATACAATACCATAACATCCTAAAATTTTGTGAAATATTAATGTGAAAACTTAATAATTAGAACATAAAAAAATTTCTGAAGATACACCTCTTAAAAAATTAATATTTTACTATAAATAAAAATATAAATTTTCCCTCTACAAATCCTCAATTGCATTACATATCAAAAGAATGACAATACAAATTATTAATCAACAATATGTTTTTCCGCGTTTAAAAAATTATAGTGATTTCAGTCTATCAAGCAAACAATTGGACAAAGTATTTCGGTGCCAAATTTGCTTAAAATTTGAGATTGTGAGAGACGATTTGGTGGATAACTTATTGAAGTGGTATAATGGCCCTAGTAATTTTAAAACAGAATAAAATTTGATACTTTTAAACCAGCAATCAAACCTGAAAATATTTGGATAAGGTAGAAATAGGTATATATGCTATCTTATTTTTTTTATACCTGCTCATTATTATTTTATATAAAAAATTAGTTTAGTTTCTTATTTATTTTTTTTAATTCCCAATATTAAAAAGTACAACTATATTTTTTATGGAACATGCTTAATGGGAAATGATGCATATATATATATATATACATATATATATATATATATATATATATATATATATATATATATATATATATATATATATATATATATATATATATATATATATATATATATATATATATATATATATATATTTTCTTATAGGAGTATTGAAGAAATCCTTTAATTTCATTAATAATTAAAAGTTGTTAATCTATATTTGGCACTCATATTTTTCAATTGGAATGTTTTGGAAAGTTCTTTTAATAACTATTAAAATATTGAATAAGAATTTAATACAAAATAAGCAAATAACTTATCACAAATTTTATTGAAAATTAATATTTATTGTTACTATATGAGCAGCAGCACATTATATATCAGAAAAAAATTGATTGTAATAGTAATTTAGACATTTATGCAAATGCATTTTCTGTTGCCCAAAGATAGTCTTCCATCCTAATCTTATATTTCAATTTTTTATTCTTAGGAGGAAAAAAAAATTCTCATGCAAATATTTTTTTTAAAGTTATATAGTTCTAAAATATGAAATTGAATTTTATTAACAAGGCATACATTTTTTTTTTTTTTTTTTTTTTATAAATAATGCTCTCATTATAGGCATTTACCAGAAAAGTCTTCTAATTTTTAAAATTTAAATGTAGGTAAATCAATAAGAGACAGCTTGGTGTAATTTAGTAATTTTTTAATGAAGGAAAGATTAACAAAACTATTATTGATGATATTTTTACATTTACTTTTTTTTTGAACAAAAAGGAAATTTCTTGAGTGTGAAGAATATATTTAACATTGTGGATAGAAGTATTTATTACTTAGGTTGAAATTTTCATTCTTGTCTTCAACTTATAATTGTCCCAGAAATATTATCAATTTATTAGTATATAATAGCAGTTTTTTTAAAAATATAAATCAGACATTAGAAATTTTTACAGATGACATAAATAGTATGAATTCTACTGATAAAAATATTAAATAAAATATTGTTTAACCAATAAAAGAAGTTTATTATATAAATATTTTTTTATAAAATTTTTTAATTCAACATGCATTTTATATTTCTTTTTGCTAAGAACTTCACCCATTGTTTACTCTACAAATGTTATTATTTTAATTTAATTTATTACATTTTACTGTAATAAAGAAACAATTTTGATTTTTCAGCCAAATAAGGAAAAAATATAAACTTTTATTTAATCTTAAGTTATTTGTCGAGGTTTCCACAATTTGATTTTAATTTTCTTTGCATGAATGAAAAAATTACAATTTTGCGGTTTTTGTGCAGTTTTCAAAAAAGTAAAAGACTATTTCCAAATTTAAACAGTCATTCTTACATTAATTTTAACAAAATTTTTCCAATTTCTTTGATCATAAATGTCAAAATTGACAAATTCCTCATTTTTACAACTATTTCTTAATTCACATTTAAGAGTTATCTTTGTTGAATCTAATACAAAAATTTTCCTGAGAAAACGATAAATTAAAAAAATATATATTTTAAGTATTTATTAAAACATTTTTAATTACTACTCACAGTTCGAGTTGCATCATTAGCTTTTAAAATATTCAAACGGACTAGATGATTCCAAATACATTTTGCATAGACTTTTCTACTTGAAAATAACTTTTACCAAATTTCATAGAATTCTTCATCATTAGATCACAATTTCTCTTTTTTTTTTTTGCATTGAATGACTTAATTGAAAAATATTTACATAAGATTTAGTACTCATTTTGACATATTACATATAATTTCTTTAATTAATTGCTTCTGTATCTTGATTAAGTAAAATTAGATAGTAATAAAAAAAATTTGTATAATAACCAGTAGTATAACCAGTTTGTATTAGTGACTAGTATGTATAATGACCAAAATATCTACATTCTTATATTGACTCCATCAATATAAGAATGTAGATATTCAAATAGTATAATTAATATAATGTATTGTATTTGATTAAATCAAATATAAGTTTTTTTCTTAGAAAAAAATATTTTTATCATTTAAAGCTTTTCTTTCATAAATATATTTCAAATAACTAATTAAATAAATAAAGAAGTTAAAAAATTTAAATTATCAGAGATTTTAATTTAATTAAATAAACTTAGTTCAACCTATTTATTCACTAAATTTATTAAAGTAATTGTGACTATAAGTAAGTAATATTAAGTAGTTTTTTTTATTATAGTATACTTAACAAAACTATTCATATATATATAACTATGTATATATCATTCTGTACAATTACTTAATGAGTTAAAATTTTTGTGAGTAGTTTTTTCTATAATAATAAAGCATATAATGTTATTTTAATAGGTTTACTGGAAAATGATATTCAAAACAGTTAAAATATTTTTTTAATATAGTATACCTAAGCAATTAACCCTATTTCATTTCTAAGCTTACTATTTTAACAAATGATGATCTCTCAATTTTTCTATATTATTTACATATAATATGGTATATACTATTGATAGTTTCCCAATTTGAAAATATGAACTAAGCAATGGTTCTCAAACATTGAGGCGGCACTTTCTATGGAATTCTACAGAAAATAAGCTGTCTTAAATCAATTCAAAGAATAATAATATTGAAGAACTTTTTGAGAATACAAACTTTAAATATCGTGAATTTCAAATTTATATATACTTAATCTCGAATTGGTATGTAATTCATAATTTAAAATCTAGAAACATTAAAAATCTTGAGTGCTTACTTAAAACCTATGTGTTAGAATGTGTTTTTTGATTCGAATATTATCAATTAGATTATGTAAAATCTCTTTAAAAGTTCTTTATGATGTAATATTTGTATATCACCTTGCTTTGTAGGTGAATTCTATAAACTGTCATAACTCTAAAATTCTCAGATAGAGATGTGCCATTTAATAGTTCTTTTTGGGGAAACAAATTATTTATTGGTTAATTATTTATCTTTTCCTATTCAGTAAAATAATTATTCTTTTGCAAAGCAATATTGTGAATATTTTAACTTTGTGTTAAAAAACAAACAAACCTACACTGTTTGCTATTGCTGTTAAAAATAATCTGAAACTTTTTTTAATATTCAAATTATTATGACACTTAACGATGATAAAGAGTTTAGGGAGCAAGAAAATATTTTATCTTGTTAAGAAGGGGGGGGAGATGACGGCGCTAAGGTAAAAAGTTCGGTAACTGCTGGACTAATAATAATCATTTCAAAGATTTATGATATAATTAAGATAAAAGAAAGTTAAAAAATGTTTTTGGGAATCATTCATCGCTTAATATTATTTAATTTATCTGTATAAATGGGAATTTCAGCTTCGTTGACATATTCCTGTAATTACTGAATTTAAGAAACAATGTTAGAATCACTATTTCTATATTTCCAATAAATTCAACAATATGTGATATTATGAAAGGCTATTAATGCTTATAAGCGTAATTATACTTATTATTACTAGTAATTATAATTATAAGCATAATTTTTTATCAGTCATTTTAGTCCAATAAAAAAAGTATGTTTACATATAATGAACTGAATTTGGTGGGTGAATTTCATTTTTTTTTTAATAGTTAGGTTTAGTATTATAATTAGTGTTATATTTAATATTATAATTAATTTAAAACTAATAATTATTTTAAACTTAAAATATAATATTCAATCATTAAGGTAAATAGAACTGTCTGAATTAGAGTCAATACTGTTATGAAATATATATAAAAAAGAAATATTAATTCAATGATAATTTTACTTTAACCTTTTTAGGGACACCTACAATTCTGTGTAAATTTATTATTGTTATTCGTTATTATTATTAAGTTTATTCGAATTGAAAAATAAATTAAAATTTGTTCTAAAAATTATGTTTTACAAAATCTCTCAACAACGAACTTTTTGTATATTGAAATTCATAATTAATTCTGTGTAATGACATTGCTTTTCAAATGTCGTAACACAACAGAACGATATAAAATAAATCAACTGCAACAGTACAAAAAAATTTTTTTTTTCTTCTAATTAATTTTCCAAGAAAGCCAGTTAATTATAGAGCTATTTAAATTTAATTCTAATATAGGAAAAATCATTGTTTCAAGTTGAAATGCTAAAATCAAGGTTTTGAAATTTATTAACATCAAAACTGACAATATCTAAATTAGAAAATGGTTTAAATTAAAAAAAAAAAAAAAAAAAATTACTTTTTCTTCGATGACATATTCATATCTGTTTTATTGCCATTCTAAGTTGCAGGATATTATATTAATGCATAACTTATTATTAAAGTATAGCTAACTTATTCATTAACTATAAATCTTTGAATTTCAATGCAAATAAATAAAAACAGGAAGTTGATATATTTTATTGATTTTTGTATTGATATATTTTTTTTTTTTTCAGGTGTACAAAATCAAATTCAATTAATGAATTTACAATCAGGTTCTCAAATAAAAATGTAAGTTTTATTAATTTTAATTCAGAAAGTATAACTTTATTTCAATCATAAAAGAATGTTTTATATGCAAGGTGATTATAATTAAAGTCCACAATGTGGTAAAAAAAGAACCACTTGTCACAATGAGTTCAAATTTGAACTGAAGATACTTGAAGAAGGGAGAAACGGTATGCCATCAAAAAAAGTTCCTACCGACTTTTCTCTTCCAATTTGGTATGACCTTGCCGTGGTGGATGGGCTTTACACTAACAGTGCCACAACTGTTGAATGATCTGAGAGTGATTTTTTTCCGTCAAATAATCAAAACAATCAAGCACATTGAACACTGCAGTTGGTTTAATGTGCAACTCATGTCAAATACATTGTAATTTCGATTCAAAATATCACTGGCAACCAAATTCACTTTCTTGATACCGCTTACAGCGTTATCTATTAATACATTTTGGAACTTTTTTATGCCGTACCGTTTCCCCCTTCTTCAAGTATCTTCAGTTCAAATTTGAACTCATTGTGACGACGAGTGTTTCTTTTTTTTTTTTTTACAGCATTTTGAAAGTGGGACTTTAATTTTAATCACCCTGTATATATATGTGTGTGTGTTATTTAAAAATGTTGCAATTATAACAAAATGCTTCCTTCAATTTATTTAATATTATTAGGAGCATTTATCAACAACTATATGAAAATGAATATAAAATTTCTTCCTTTCATTTATTTTTAGTTTTCCCACTCCTCCAAACCCAGCTCCTGTTTGTACAGAAATAGCTCCTATAGTAACACAAAATGTAAGTAGCTTGATGATAGTCTTAATGTTAAGGTCATTATGTTAATATCAGTTAAAATTTATCAATATTTTAAATAAAGATATTATGGACGTTTCATATTGTTAATGCAGGGGCCTGAATGGCCGAGTGGCTAACGCTCTGGCGCTCGGTACTACAGATTTCGGGTTCGAGTCCCGGCGGTGCCATGTATGTTTGTAGTGGTTCGGAATCCACTTTAAACCGCAGGCCCCGGTCTAATAGGATCGTAGAGCGTTGGAGGGGGGCATTGTTACTCCGCGTCCGTGGCTTATCTTAAAAGTTACACACGCCTCCTGGGTAATGTAAAGTGAGTAATGTCTGTGCAGCGCTTGCCTTAAGGCATCCAAGACCAAGCTGTCTAAGTGTTTGCCAGCTGCATTAGAAAGAAAAAAATATTGTCAATGTAAACCAAAAATTACATAAACCATTTAAATGAGCTATTCATTCGATTATAGACTTGTTTCCCGTTATTTTTTAAATAAAGGAATTTAAATTTGACAAAGTTATACTGGTATATAATTAGATATCTTCAAATTTATTGGATCATTGCCTTTAAAGAAATATTTAATAATGTTATTGAATTTCTCTAAAACAGAATATTCGTGTTTACTATCATACAAACAGTCATATAATCAACTATCTTCGTAGCAAATAAACAAAAGAAAAAATAACTTACGAAAATTATAAGTGTAAAATGCGAATATGTAAATTTTATCTGTGATATAGAAAACTTCGTGGTTTAGAAAGGAGGGAAAAGCGTCATTTCTTATGTGGGAGGAGATTAGAAAGAACTGATACGCTTTGAACGCGTTAAAACATTAATCAATTTGTGATCAAATTATTCTGCAGAAGCAATAGTTAAATATGAGATAAATATGTTTAATCAATGAAGTACAAGAGAACTTCAAAGGGAAACAAATTCAAATCGCCTTTAATAGAATTAGTAATATAAATTCCAAATGTTATAAAGTAAAGTAATATATTGTAGTAATATTTAAGATAAATAGGCTGTTGAACACCGGGAAATTCATTGCTCTATAGTGGATTCCAAGCCATTGTGGGATATATGGAAATGAGCAGGCTGATATGTTGGCCAAGAATGGATCACGAATGATGCAACCTGATCCTCCTTTACCTTTGCATCATATAAGGCGATATACACTCGAGAGCCAAAACATTATGACCACCTGTCAATAACGAGTTGGCCCACCTTTGGCACGCAACGCAGCTTCAACCCGCCTCGGCATGGATTAATGCCACCAGTTAAATACCACTTCCACCTGATCACGTGCCTTCCACGTCATCCAGGCGAGTTCATTGCAAAATGTAGGGGTGGTCATAATGTTTTGGCTCTTGAGTGTATATCTTTCTCTATTAAATCCAACCGTTTTAACCTGTACAGAGAGAAGATTTATGAGAAAAAGTGGAATTTCGTATTGAATAAGGCAACAAGAATTCTGAATTACTTGTCTAGAGCGGTGGGCGTGACCAGCTTTAGACTTGTCACGGGCCATGACTACTTACAAAGTCACCTGTATAGAATAGGACTGGCTGCTACAGATGTCTGCCTATTTTGCGACTAAGGCATGCTCATGACTGGAGAGCACCTCTTCATATGCCCTACTGTTCTTAACTGTTAATAAGAACTTAACCTAACCATGTTAACTTAATCATCATATGCCTACTATTCCTTTTTGTGTTACTGTCAATGCCTTTAGTGATTCTTTTTGTAGTTTTTTACTGTATTGCGCTGCTCGTCGACTAATGATCAAAAGATTGTAGACGGACATAGGATAAAAAAAAGTTTTGTTCTCACCTATTTTCTATTTTTAGCAATACAAACATTATTTTATCTGCGATTTAACTGTTTTTATTTGAAGAAATAAAATAATATGTAAAAATTAGCGAAAAGTTACTTTTGAAAAAAAAAATTGCTTTACATTATTTCTTACGAATTCAAACATCAATCAATATTTCTTACAATACGGCTGTCATCAAAACTTATTATTAATTTAATATAACATAAACATATAGTATCACACTTGAGTGATAATGACTCAAGAGCTCAAGATGTCTATTGCCGCGCTTTGCAGTTTGATCTCGAAAAACATGCTTAAAAGTAATCGGTTTTCATTTGGGTAGTAGTAAATATTTTGAATCAGAACATGGAACTGCTTCAAGTGAGTGATTCTCAGCTCACTTCAAGTCATGCTTGAGAAGTGTTTCGAGTTTTGTCTGAGCTGGAGAGTACCGGTTTGTATGTGTCGTTCAGTTCTTTCACATTCAAGTGTGAACGTAATTATTCATACTTTGCATTAATAACCACTCTACGCTACTCTCCAATGGCAGATTAAGAACAGTTACAGCAAAAAAAGAACAACGAAAATAAAAAAAAAAAAAAAACATGCAACATACAACAACAACAAAACAATACAACAAAACATACTGAAACAGAGTTAATTAATCTAACAATAATGCCAAGTTGCAGATCTTTTAGCCACTAAAAAGTGTTACCAGGTGCACCACGGGGAGGTAGATCTTCTGCGCACCCATATATATATATATATATATATATATATATATATATAAACTTAATCATTAAATGGACTGAAATAGTTTTCTGGTTATAAACCGATTCATTACATGTATTGAAACATTATGTGAATAAGAGAATAACTTTTATGTTTTTAGCATTCTGATTTTGTTCTCACTCCCTTGAGTATTTGAATAAATGTATAACTTTTCCAATTATAATTTAATTCATCCATTTATTTCATTTTCAGAATCCAGTTAATCAAATCATTTCTGGCAAACCCCCGCCGCCTTATTCTGCAGCCTCAAACCCATTGCGTTTTTCGCAAGTACTTGTTCCAGCTTCTCAGCCATTTACAATTGCTCCGATCAATACACCGACTGCTACAACAACCGCAAACCCAAACATTGCAATTAGAATTAATACACCCTATCTGAGAACTTTGCTAATTGAAGATCCCTCGAGAGTTGAAACGACGGATTCAACGAGTACTGCCGAAGAGAGTGCTGATGATAATGGTTATATACAAGGAAATTTAGTTTCAATATTGAAGAACAATAAAGAAACTAAAAATAGCGACAGACAATCTAGTACGTTAAGCTCATCATCTGAACCAGTGCCATCAAAGGATCATCACCCTGAAGGTGAAGAGATTGAAAAGAGACTGAACGAAAATGAAGATACTGAAAACTGCAACAGACCAATTAGCCGCTCCAGTTCATCATCGGGCTCATTGCCATCATTGGATAATCTTTTTAATAGCCTGTCTACTACGAAATCTACTAAACCGCATACAAATGTTACAAAAACAGTTGCTATGAGTGAACCAACTCGCGAAGAATCAGATGCTGATGAAAGTTCTGATGCAAGTTCTGACAGTGATTGTTTTTCTCGGCTAATGATAGATGACACTGAACTTGAAGAATTGACTCAGCCTAACGAAGTCCTACCGTTTGCTAGGAAATCTAAACCGCATACAGATGTTCCAAAAACAGTTGTTGTGAGTGAACCAACTCGCGAAGAATCAGATGCTGATGAAAGTTCTGATGCAAGTTCTGACAGTGAAGGTTTTTCTCCACTAATGATAGATGACGGTGAACTTGAAGAATTGACTCAACATGAAGAAGTCCGACCTGATCCAAATGATGATTATTGTGCGGTGTGTAAAGATGGCGGCGAGTTAGTGTGTTGCGGTTTTTGTCCCAGAGTTTATCATTATGGATGCCATATTCCTTCCATTGCAACTTCTCTCAGCAAGTAAGCCTTTTTTTTTTGTTTGTTTATATTAAACTATACAGAGTGTTTATAAAATATTGGAGCCATTTTAATTTATGCGACAAAGGGCGATGATGAAATTTGAAAAGGAAAAATATTTACATGTATACAGATAATAAAAGGGAGATGATAAAACTTGAATAGGAAAAATATTTACGTATATACAGATAATAAAAGGGAGATGATGAAACATGAATAGGAAAAATATTTACAGATATACAGATAATAAAAGGGAGATGATGAAACTTGAATAGGAAAAATATTTACATATATACAGATAATAAAAGGGAGATGATGAAACTTGAATAGGAAAAATATTTACATGTATACAGATAATAAAAGGGAGATGATGAAACTTGAATAGGAAAAATATTTACATGTATACAGATAATAAAAGGGAGATGATGAAACTTGAATAGGAAAAATATTTACATGTATACAGATAATAAAAGGGAGATGATGAAACTTGAATAGGAAAAATATTTACATGTATACAGATAATAAAAAGGAGATGATGAAACTTGAATAGGAAAAATATTTACATGTATACAGATAATAAAAGGGAGATGATGAAACTTGAATAGGAAAAATATTTACATAAATATTACATATAGGAGAAAGTTTTAAAAATATTTAGAACTGTTAATATTTATATATATAGATAAAAATCTTTTTTTCTTTAACATTTAGTTTGAAACTAATATGAGGATTTAAAGGATTTTAATGGTAAAAAAATAATTTAGAAATTTTATTGTTCAATTCAAAATTTTTATTTGCAAATATAGATGATAAAGTTTAGGAAAAACAAGTAATATAAAGAACAATTTTTTTAAAGTCAATTCCTACTTTTTTTTCATTATATTGCAGAAAGTCCTTTATAAATAATTTTCATTCATATTTTTAAGTTTATCTAGCGCCATCTACTGGTAGATATATACAACTTAAATCTAAAAAAAACTAAAATTAATTAATTAAATTTAATTACTGAATTAATATTTGAAAAAAAAAACTGTATTAACATCAAGTGTCATCCACTGCAACTTCAAAAAAAAAAAAAATGAATTTAAATTAATTGGATGAATAAAAGGTATTTTATTAACGATTGAAAATTTGAACAAGATATATATAGGGAAAGTGTGAGCTAATAGAAGGAATTGAATAAAAGGGAGATGATGACACTTGAATAGGAAAAATATTTACATAAATATTACATTAGGTGAAAGTTTAAAAAATATTTACAACTGTTAAGATTTATATATTTAGATAAAAATCCTTTTTTCTTTAACATTTAGTTTGAAATTAATATGAGGATTTAAAGGATTTTATTGTTAAGAAAATGATTTAGAAATTTTATTGTTTAACTCAAAATTTTTATTTGCAAATATTTTTTTTTATTTCCAATGGCAAGGCAAGTACAAGAAGAATAAAAATAGTAATAATATCAAAAATAACAAGGGGAAAAAATACAAAAGAATAAATGTCCAGGAAATGCACAGATGACCGAAGTCATTGCCTTAAGAGTTCTCTCGCACGCCAGTAAAGCGCTGTCGCCGTTCAAGTACCGCACATCGTTGGAGGTGGTCTCTGTTCATTGGGTCTGTTGAACCACATAGGGGGCAGCCAGGATTCGAAAATATCTTAATGCGATGGAGATGTTCTGCTAGACAGTCATGGCCAGTCAGAAGTCGGAACTGGGCGACAGCATGCCGTCGCGGATTGCTGGGTATTGCTAAAAGATCTTCAGCTCTCCAATGCTTTGACTTGATCTCATCATGAATTTGTAGCTTGTGGTTTTTAGTCATTATTTGTTTGATATAAAGTTTTATAGAATGGAGGGACAGTGACGAGGATCTCGTTTGAAGTAGTTTTGAGCCTCTTTTTGCTGGACAATCTGCTTGTTCGTTCCCAAAAATGCCGCAGTGGCCAGGTATCCACAACGTAGTGGAGTGCAACGTAGACCCACCTCCTCGTTGGTGCACACTGGGCAACGTTCTTGTAACGGCAAAGTGGTCTGCAGCTTCTGGCAGTTCTTTTTTGCTACATGTCTTCTCGTCGTTGTCGTCATTTTCGTCAAGTCTCGGAGGTTGGCCTTAATGTTCTACAATGGAACGCTGGTGGTTTGTCTCTACCAAAAAGAATTGACTTAATTCACACGCTCTCTGAACAAAATATTTGCAAATATAGACAATAAAGTTTAGGGAAAAAAATGTTTTAATGTGCCATTTGTTTAATTTTTTAAGTCTTTAACAGGAATATAATAAAAGCTCTAATTTTCATGAAGAATTACTCAATATTTTATTATGCTATATAATAAATCCCGGAATTGGATTTATTACATAATATAACATTGTATACTATTTTTATGTTCATTCATAATTAACATTGTAAACAAACATTTCTATGACCAATGGGTATTTTTTTTTATTTCCAATAGCAAGTTTACAGGACAATAGATATCACTAAAAAAATAAATACAAAGAACAAGATAGTAACAAATGACATCAGTTAATTCATTAACTTAAGTCTAGCTATTCAATAACGCTTCTATAAAGAAACAGGAGGCAGTGCAGAACAGGAAACAAGGTGAGACATATCCATTTCGTCCTGGTTATCATGTAGGCGACAGAGAGGGTCAGGAGTCAGTTTTATTATGTGAAGGTGCTTGCGGAGACAATCGTAACCACAGAAAGGCCGGTAGCAAATGTCACCGATTTTTCTCTAGGCCATTCAGGGATATCGTGAATAGGATCTTGGCAGGACTGTTTCTAGCGGCAACACCCTCAAAGAAGGAGCACCTAAGGGTCTTTTTAATTATCTTTTCTCTTGTTTTGGGACAATTCACCTGTGGTTCACTGCAGAACTATAAAGGCTGGTTCCCACAGAGGCGTTTAAGCGTAAAGCGTTGACCAATCACTAGGCTCACCCCGTTCGCCTGAAACGTGTTTGAAATCCACCACTTCGAGTTGTCCCACTTTCAACTGGAAGCGGAACTTCACTAGGCGTAATGCTATTTCTGACGTTTCAGGGCCTGAATGGCCGAGTGGCTAGCGCTCTGGCGCTCGGTACCACAGGTTTCGGGTTCGAGTCCCGGCGATGCCATGGTTGTTTGTAGTGGTTCGGAATCCACTTTAAAAAGTAGGTCCCGGTCTAATAGGATCGTAGAGCGTTGCAGAGCAGAGCAGAGGCTATTGTTTTTTTGGAGTCCATAGGGAACACCCTGTACCTCCGAAGAATTTAAGTTATCATAAAATTATAATATTCCAAAATTAAGTTTACTGAGAAAAAAAAAATACATTAAATGAGCACATGCTCGTGTATAAAATAAGGAGAGAAATTACTGTTAGTGTTTATAAAAAATTTTAAAATTTTTTTAAAAATGTAAAAAATAATAGTTAAGTAAAAATATTTATTTATAATAAATAAATGGAGTAATTTTAAGAATTTATACCTATGCAATGCCATTCCTGAAGATTAGAAAGGAAAGAGAGGGCAGAGTCTATCACACAAGTCAAAAGCGGTTGAGATGCGAGGCGAACGTAAACACGGTACTCAAAGGTCGGCGGAAGAACGTAAACAGTGATGATGGTGCATACTAATGAGGCGAATTTAGAAATTACTCGGAAAGAAAAATGTTACGAAAAATATTAAAAATTTATCCTGGATCGATATGGATGCGTTTCGCGATGGGAAAGGAATTAAAATCTTGATTGAATATAGAACGTGGTCGTTTTTTAGCGTAAGTGGAATTGCGATTATAGTCCGGGGGCATTGTTACTCCGCGTCCGTGGCTTATCTTCAAGTTACACCCGCCCCCTGGGTAATGCAAAGTGAGTACGTCTGTGCAGCACTTGCCTTAAGGCATCTAAGACCAAGCTGTCTGTGTTTGCCAGCTGCATTAGAAAGAAAAAAGAAAAAAAAATCTGACGTTTCGCTGTGAAGAGGTCGAAAAAATTTTCTTGCCGCCTGCCGCGTGAATCTTCAACGCTTCACGCATCGGTAGGAACGAGCCTTAAGAAACTCACACTGATCATTTTGCCGCATCAGACGTTGCCCGGAGTGCACCATGAATAGGTAGATCTACGTTGCACTTCTCCAATGGCTATATATACATTGTTTTTCATTTTTATTAGCAAATTCATACTATGTCCATCGTCTTCAAATAGTGTGACATTGTGTGTTCGTGCATATGTGTGTTCACTTTTAAATACCACTACATAGATAATAAATTGGTATGGATTTTTTTTTAATATTATACGTTGCTAATAACTAATAAAATATTATGTCTATGTAAAGTTGTATATAAATGTGTTTAATTAATTATTTTTATTTTCATCTTTGTTTAAATTTTTAATAATTCTTAAAAATAACTAAAATGTGTTCTCGAAAGAAAACTTGAGTATAAAAAATAGTAATATTCTTAAGAAACAGAAGTGTGTAAAAATCTTATGTATAATCAAATTTAAAAAAAAAAAAAAAAATGTACTTTTTATTTAATAATTGATTTATATCAGAATTTTGCTTAAAACTTAATTATGAACATTACTTTTTATTTTAAAGAAAATATATTCCAAAAATTCTATTATTAAGAATAAAATAATTTTTATTGTAGGATAAAATCATTGCTAAAATTTGTACATTATCTGTTTATTTTAAATGTTTAGTTTTTTTTTTTTTTTTTTAATTTTATAAATTAATTAGACTTAAATAAAAATTGTTAGTTATTTATTTTTCACTGTGCATTATAATTAGATGAGTATGAAACGATAAATTCATAAAACAAAAATTTTGGAAGATTTTTAATTTTTCTGATAATAATTTTTTTTTTTTTTTTTTTTTAGAAATATAAGATGGAAGTGCAGGCTTTGTACAGATGTTTTTAATGAACCTGTATTAGGCGATAACAAGAGAAAAACTCTTGATTTGCAAGGCCGAGAATTAATGGTATGTTGTTTGTTATACTAGAAATAAGGATACTTGCATATTAACCTTTACTTAGTAATTGTAAGCCAAAAGTGAGCAATTACCAAGTACAGTAGAACCTCCTGTAAGTCGAACTTCAAGGGAGACGCCAAATAATTCGAGTTATAGAGTTTTCGACTTTGGAGGATTTCGACTTACCCAGATTTTGTAAGGAAATATTCCACTTGTAGAGGTCTAGATTCTTTCTAGATACAACATAATGGCTGATTTTCTATGGAAAATGAATGCAGTTTGCGAAATTCAACTAAGCAATAAATCTGAAATCTGAAAAAAAATTGCTTAATTGAATGTTTATAAGATTACAAATAAAATATGTATTAATTGTTTGGTACAGTTCTGCAATTTGTAGAAATTAAAAAAATAAATTAGCGAGGAAATAAAGAATAATTTACAGATGGAAAATATTAATAAAATTTTAAAAACTAATTTAAGGTCAACACAATTGTGCACAATGCTTATTGTAGAAAAATGTATATGTTCAACATCAATTGTATATGTTCAATGTATTTTGGGAAAAGTATTTACATTTATTATTTATTTTTATTTTTTTCCTATAAAAATACTGCACACCAGCAAATCATTTTATCCTATTATTATCTCACAGATAATAGATGGCGCCACACTACAGAAATTCCTTTGATACGAATCATTAAAATGATGCGAACCGCCCATCACTAGCTCGAATATTTCATTTCATATTGCGTATTGTCTAAGTACGATTTCTGATTTCCAGGTATAAATCCAATAATATTGCACATTTATTATTAATCATGTTAGTTTACAGTGGGTCCTTGACTGTTATCTCGACATATTTTAGATTAAAATTTCTTCTTTTCATTGTTTGAATTATATTTTTTTAACTATATTGTTAAATTGCATTATTTTTTGCCTAAATAGTTTTGTATTATGTTAATTTATATCAAATGTAATAAAATGGCCGCATAATATGTAACCCCGGGCACTCATTGCTTATTTCTAAGTAAAACAAAATTATTCAAATTAGCCAAACTGCTCAGCTCGAATGTAGTTTTTTCAAGATAAATTGAATAGGCCATAAAAATACTAAATCGAGCATCTGGTCTTGGTGCATAATGATGACTGATGATGATGGGAAAAGTATTATTTTTTTTTTTCTGAGTGTAAAAATACTACACATCAGAAAATCATGTTATCCTATTGTTATCTTATACATAATAGATGGCGCCACGATATAGAAATTTCTTTGATACAGATCTTTTAATATGTATCTTTTTTGAAAAAGTTTCGTTAATTTTATTCAATATCTGCACTTGGTGTGATATCTTGCTTCTCCCAATTATGCAAGAAAAGGAACACTTCCAGTCAATCCTTCCTTGTGGAAAGAAAAGAGCACTCAAAATCATAAACATCAAAATTAGAAATGTTAAGTTATCTGTAAAATGCGAGTTTCCCTCACATCAACCGTAAAAAACACGTCATCTAAGCAAATACTGGTCTTTTTGTCACCAATGGATAACGTACTCCTTCACTCTCAAACTTCATCTCCTCTTCATTCAATATCCATGGCTCTGTATTCCACACTTTCGTTAGTTTGAAAGTAAATGCCATCTAAGCAAATAATGGTCTTTCTGTCACCATTGGATAACGTACTCCTTCAATCCCAAGCTTCTTCTGGATTCTCTTCTTCATTCATTATACCATGGCTCACATTGCCAAGCTTCCTCTAGAATCTCCTCTTCATTCAATATCCATGGCTCTGTATTCCACACTTTCGTTAGTTTGAAAGTAAATGCCATCTAAGCAAATAATGGTCTTTCTGTCACCATTGGATAACGTACTCCTTCAATCCCAAGCTTCTTCTGGATTCTCTTCTTCATTCATTATACCATGGCTCTCATTGCCAAGCTTCCTCTAGAATCTCCTCTTCATTCAATATCCATGGCTCTGTATTCCACACTTTCGTTAGTTTGAAAGTAAATGCCATCTAAGCAAATAATGGTCTTTCTTTCACCATTGGATAACGTACTCCTTCAATCCCAAGCTTCTTCTGGATTCTCTTCTTCATTCATTATACCATGGCTCTCATTGCCAAGCTTCCTCTAGAATCTCCTCTTCATTCAATATCCATGGCTCTGTATTCCTTCCTCACTTTCGTTAGTTTGAAAGTAAATGGGCTCAAAACGAAAATTAACGAATTTAAAAATAAAATCGCAATCTTAATAGCCATTCAAGAGACTCATCTTAGACCCAGCGATTTAATTAAGTTTCCAAACTACATCACCTTCAGAATCGACAGGCTAGAAGAGGAGGAACAGCATAATAATAATAATAATAATATTTGCAGAAGTGTTTCTGTCTTTCTGTTTCGCAAGTACTAACTTTATCTTATTAGAAAATTACAATAATTCTTCAAAATTGAGTTTAAAAACAAGTAAAAAAAAATTTGTTTAAAGTCAATTCCTATTTTTTTTTCACTCTATTGCAAAAAGTCCTTAATAAATAATTTTCATTCATTTTTTTTAAAGTTTATCTGGGGCCATCTATTAGTAGATATATGCAACTTAAATCTAAAAAAAAAAAAAAAACTAAAATTAATTAATTAAATTTAATTACTACTAGAAAAAACTGTATTAACATCAAGTGTCACCCACTACAAGTTCAAAAAAAAAAAAAAAAAAGTATTAGAACTTGAGTGAATGCATAAAAAGTATTTTATGAGCGATTGAAAATTTGAACAAGATATATATAGGGAGAGTGTGAGCTAATAGAAGGAATTGAATAAGTATTTTTAAAAATAATAAATTTAAGTAGTAAATTTTTTTATTAAACTATACGGGTAATTTATAAACTTTTTTTTTAATGTTCCAGTTATGCGAGAGAGTTCTTCTGGAAATCATGTGCCATCCCGACAGCCCACCATTTGGCCAAAGAGTGTGCAAAAAGGTAATTCATAAGTTTTTATATCATTTTTGCGACAGTATGATTACCTATAGACGAAAACGTTTTATACTTTCCATATCGTTATATTATTTAGATTAACATATTTTTATGTTGTTGAACTGTCATTGTTCAATATGATACGTACTATTTCCTCACAAACGGTGGCTTAATGTCTGAGATAAGCCTGACGTTTTAATATAAACATCAGGCTCGGAAAATTTTCATGTCGTTTTCGAAGAGGATTTTACAGCCCCCTAGATACACGTTTTGGAATGTTAATTTTAAATGTAGGTGGTAAAATAGGGTTACTGTAGGGTAATGCCTACCTTCCCTTCTGTCCTACTACACCCGGAATAATGCTGAATTTGTCTTGTTGAATGAACTTTGGCTAAAATACCTGGCTTTTGAGTATTATAACAAGCTTAATGTCAGAGTCAGCCTGTAATATTTTATTATTAAAAATTATTAACCATTTATGCATACTAAATAATAATGTGTTCTATTTTTAAAAGTAATTTTAATTATAACAAGATTAATGCCAGAATATTCTGTAATTATTTTATTATTTAAAGTTATCCACCATTTATGCATACTAAATAATAATGTGTTCTATTTTTAAAAGTAATTTTAATTATAACAAGCTTAATGCCAGAGTATTTTGTAATTATTTTATTATTAAAAGTCATCCACCTTTTATGCATACTAAATAATAGTGTGTTCTAAATATTATTAAAAGTTTTCGCCCATTTTATAGATTTAAAATGTGCAAAATAATAAATTTTTTTTCGTTTTGAAAATTATTATATTTTTATTTTCTACATTCATATTTTATCTTCTCTTAAATATATTATTAATCCATGATCGACTTGGGAGCCCCATTTTATGTAAATGAATAATTCTGCAATAATATCAACAAATTGTCACTTTACAAAATTTTAGCGTTTTCATGTTAACTGTTAGATCATATATTAGATAACAAAATAATTTTTCATGGCGCCAAATTAATTATATGTTTATCATATTGAAACTTTTTTTTTTTATTTTTTTTTTTTATCATTCTTGCATCTTTTGAATTTTTAAAAATGTTTCGTTTTGCAATTTTTTTGTAATTGAATTATTTCTCTCCCATTTTTTTTTTTTTTTTTTTTTTAATCGTTTTCCGTTAAATTATTTTTGCTATTATGTAATTTTAATTCAAAATTAAGTTGTTGGTACGGATTTTTTTTTTTAAATAGATACCTTCAATCTCAGATTTTTTTGTTTTCTTTAACATATTATATACTAATAAGGTTGCATTTTCGTCTTTAAAAAATTAATTTGTACTGTTATTTCCAGAAAAAAATTTATTGCAAATTATATTTACCAAAAAATACAAAATATATACGAAAAATATTGATCTCGATATTCTGTAATTCATTTCATATATTTTTTTTCTATGACTTCCATATTTATTATTTTTTTTACAAAAATATTTATTTTATTAAAAAATTAAAATATAAAAAAAATTATTCCTCTAATCGTACTTATGTTATGTTATACTTATGTTGGGGCCTGATGGCCTCGATGCCATAGATTTCAAGTCCCGGCCATGCACTTTAAACCGTAGGTCTGTCTTGGTCTAATATGACTGTAAAAGCGTTGGACGTAGGGCTGACAACTCTACCCTGCAAAAAAAACTCATCTGTCTGGAAATCGGCCAGTAGGCAGACGGCCTTGACTTGACGGCCAAATCTTATAAAATTATATAGAACATCTTTTAATTTTAGTTAATAGTATGTGCATTCAAGAAAACGTATATTTTGTCATAGTTGTTAATTATTAATGAAAAGAATAGGAATGGACATGTGAAAAAATAATTATGTGGTCTTATATTTTTCTGATGGAAAAATTTGCCTAACGATCTTCGGTGTTGATTTCAATTAGGAATGAAATTCTTATCTAGATTTCTTAAAATTTACTTTGTAATTAACATTTCTTTAAAAATTATGACTTCCAGCTGTGTTTTTTTCGCTTGTCCAAAACTTTTCATTAGAAGAAAGACTTCTTTTTCAATACGGGATTTTAGTGCCGGACAGACGTAAAATATATCTGATAATTATATGAAAGACCACCCGATTCAAATTATTCTTGTGAGAGTGTTTGAACAATTCCATTCATTAACTTTTGGTTGAAATATCTCAATACTCCTTACACTCACCTTTTATTGTATAATGTATTCAGAAATAAGTGAATTCTAATCAATTATTAATGATTATTTTTATTCCCTTAAGAGAAAAGTAAATATGAATCGTGCTTTGAAAGAATAGGAAACATTAATAAATTGTGTGGTAAAATCGCAGAATAGGGGCCGTTGGGAATTGGCGTCAAAAAATCTTTTCGCCAAAATGCGGCAAGTAAAGGGTTGCGATTGTAAGTGAAATGAATTGCAAACAGTACAAGAAACTCGGGTTACCTCAAAAAAAGTTGCTAAATCCCAACGGCGATAACGGTAAATCTGTTGTATTTTGCGATTTGGCCAGTTGTGTAAGTCTTTGATTTATGCTTCCTATTTATTATTTTTTTAAATTTTTTATATATATTCTGAAATGTGTGTCTCTCACCAGGTCGCGAATTACTATAAGATAATAAAGAAACCAATGGAGCTTGAAACAATGAGAATTAAAATATCGCCAAATCATTTTGAACATTACAAGAGCGTGAAAGAATTTATTGATGACATGATACTTATCTTAGCTAACTGTTACACCTATAACCCCGTAAGTATAACTCCATATATCAAATAGTAATTATTATAGTTTATCAACTTTGATAAGTTTTGATCCACTTGTATTAGTTAGAATATTAGTCAATTTTTTTAATGATCATTTCATTTTAAATTTAATTTGTTTCTATAAAACGTATGTATTTTCAAAATTAAATCTGTTGTAATTTCAATTCTATATACTATTTATTTATCCAATTCCTTCTATTAGCTCACACTCTCCCTATATATATCTTGTTCAAATTTTCAGTCGTTCATAAAATACTTTTTATTCATCCACTCAAGTTCAAATACATTTTTTTGAACTTGTAGTGGATGACACTTGATGTTAATACAAATTTAATTCAAGTTTTTTCAAATATTAATTCAGTAGTTAAATTTAATTAATTAATTTTAGTTTTTTTTAGATTTAAGTTGCATATATCTATCAATAGATGGCACCAGATAAATTTAAAAAAAAATGAATGAAAATTATTTATAAAGGACTTTCTGCAATATAGTGAAAAAAAAGTAGGAATTGACTTTAAAAAACTTTTTTTTTATATTACTTGTTTTTATTTCCAGAAAGGTACGCAAGTGTATAATGCTGGGAAGGTGATTGAAGAAGTTTTCAGAAATCTGTTAAAAAAATATCTACCCGAATATGTGTCTTATTTTACTGATGAAAAACTGGTTCCAGATATGGAAAGTCTTGCTAATTTCATTAAGTAGTTAATATGATTCAAACTTTTTTGTTTTTTCTTTTGAAACATTTTGAACATTCATGTTTAAAGAAAAAGTTAAAGATTCTATTTTCAGAATTGATCTGTAAAAGAAGCTTTTATATTTATCATGTTTTATGTGTAGCGGTTAAAATTTAAAAAAAATACTTTAATTTAATTTTAGTTTTTAGGATAAAAAGCAATTCAATTTTTTGTGTGTTCTAAAAATTGTTTCCATTTATTTTATGAACAAAAAAAAAATGTTCATCGCTAATTTGTATTTTATTTTTACTATTTTTGGCAATTATTTTTTACTGAAGCTATTTTCATTTTTCTATACATAAATAGCATTTATGTATTATTTAAAATCAAAAATTGTTTAAAAGGTATTATTTTACTGAATGAAATGAAACTGAATTACTTTTAACGAAGATTAAAGGAATGTCATATTCAACAACGCACATTAATTAATTGTGAAGTACCATCAAGGTAATCTCATTTGATGTCTCAAGTTTTATACATTTGTATTCAACAGCTAGAACAAATATTTTTTGATGCAACAAGGATTTTAATCATTAATAGTGGAGTATAGCCATCATAAATAAAATATTCGTTGTGTTCTCTAATTCTTTTACTTCAGGAAAGTTTTCTTGAATTCTATTGTGAAAAATTCTATATTTGTGTTGTTATATTATTACTAGATAGCATTGTAGTAACTATGATAATGTTTCCTACTTGCTTTTTGAAATGGAAAAGCATAAATCTGCAAAATAATGCTTATAGATGATATCAAAACTTTAATATATGTTTGTATCTATATATATATATACAAGTTAATGGTTATGTACACATGTTTCATTGTTTGTAATATAACCTGTTTAAATTAACTATTTCTTTTTGCATTAATGTTAAAATATATTCTGAAATAAAAATTCAAGATATAAATATTTTTTTACAGATATTATGAACAATTTGTTTATCTCTATCTCAAAATAATTCTATTATCATGCATGCTATTTTGACACAAAAATATTTGAAATTGTGTTTTTATGAACAGTTTTGTTCATTTGTAATATTGATTTCATGTTGTTCTTACTTCTGTGTTCATTTATTTATTAAAAAGTTCATGTTAAAAAAAAGTAGTTAAAAGTTCATAAAAAATTATTAAAAATTTCATGGTTTGCATTTGTTCTATAATTATCTGCAGTACTATTTATTATTATTTTATGATTCTAATAGAATGTAGTAGTCTTATTCAAAATATTTTTATCATAAATTTTTTTATTAATCAGAATAGATATCTAATGCAATAGATGTTTTTTTTTCTCAAGTAAGTATACTAAAATTTAAAATATTTAATCATAATATTTTAAAATAGTTTAATAATGTTTCCATATGAAAATTTAATTAATTAATCATCATAATTTCTTGCATAAAATTCACTAATTATGCATACAAAATTTTAGAATTTCTTGGTACTGATTATTCAATGCAGTAATAACTTAGAATTATAGGCTTTTATATTCTATGAATAGTTTTTCTAATACAATAATTTCATTAAAAATGCAATCGAGCCAATAATTCAGATTGTAATTAAACTTGTACATTATTGTTAGCTTATAAATTGTCACTAAATTGTCCGTCCATACCTTTTAGAAAAAATATTCAATAATATTAATATATGCTGACAACTTTTGCTATTTTATTGTTACCAGTATTTTTATAGCGATCGAAATTTTGGGAAAAAAAATAAAAGAGTTTCCTGTGATTTTTTTATTTTATTTGAAAAACTATTTTTTATCTCATGTTTATAAATTGTTGACATTAAACTTATAAAGTACAATATTAACACTTTATACAGTTTGCCATTTTTTTTTTTTTTTTTTTTTTTTTTTTTTTTTTAGTCATTAAAGTTTACAAATTTTATGCTCAGTCAAAGTTAAAAAAAAAAAAGTGATACTTTTATATTAGTGCTGTAAACTCTATGATGTTAGTTAATCTTGTACTTTATTTGTCTCCATATTATGCACTTTTTATTGTGCAATGTATTTGTGGATAAATCATTTCTAATCTTTAGGTACTTAAGTATTTGTATTTGCGAAGACTATTAAGCTGAAGAATTTCTGGAGCACCTTTACATCCCACTGTACATATGGTTCAATAAAAATCATTGTTTGCTCAACAATCTAGCTACATTTTTTGATATAAACAACAAAATTTTCATATTAATGCTGATCTGTTTTTCTGTCAGTCAAAAAACGAGAAATCATTTGTTTGATAAAACATTATTTATATTTTAAATGCTGCCAATAATTAAAAGTTGTACTTCTTGCAATTCTATTTATATATTAATATCATATACTCTTCTGTTGTCCATAGTGGGGTGAAAGAAAGAAGCCATTTGTTTGTTAGAACTATACAGTAGAACCTCTTTTTTTTGTGGAGATTTTCGACTTATCGAGGTTCGATAAGTCGAAAACCTCCACAACTCGAAAAATTTTTTTGTTCCCTTCCCTTTAAGCCCCAAAACCTCCATTACTCAAAATTTCAATTCTTTATAAGTCGAAATAATTAATCAATTCCCACAAGCCATTTGGTATATATTTTCCCTCCATAACTCGAAAAAAAAATTGGACCTCTGTATCTCGAACATTAGCAATGTTTGATTTTACAACTCGATCATTTGAAATTATTTACCTCTATAGCTTGAAGAAAAATAAGTTACCGACTTTAAAGATTTGTCGACAATGCACATCATTTTTTCTTAGAAAACAATGTATGACTATTTAACCTCTGTATGCAATGTATGCTCTTTTTAGCTTAGATAATTCTATAGATAGGAACGATCGATTTGTCTAAAGCAAAAAAAAAAAAAATAATAATAAAAAAATAAAAATAATAATAATAACTAACTTTTTTTAATACATAATATTTTTAATTTTAAGATTGCTTCGGAATTGTTTTGATTTTTTATTGTAGTACGTAATATACGTATAATATGTACGTAATACGTAATATATAACTTTTAAGTTGCAAATAAGCATGTTTATTACATGTGCAACTTGAATTTTTATTTATTTTACCCCTCTAACTCAAAATAAGTTAGAAAGAATCTAAACCTCTGCAAGGCAAATATTTCCTTACAAAATCCGCTTAAGTCGAAATCCTCCATAAGTCGAAAACTCGAATTATTTGGCGTCTCCCTTGTAGTTCGACTTACAGAGGTTCTACTGTACTTGTATCTTAATGCTGCCAACAATGAGCAGTAGTACAAACAGTAATATTTTCATATTAATGCTGATTAACCATTAATATAATCATCATCATTGGTGCAACAGCCCCATGGTGGGTCAAGGCCGTCTGCTTACTAGCAGATTCCTAGACAGCAAATGTTTTCTTTTTACGGGTTAGGGTTGTCAGCCTTACTCCCAACGGTCATATGAGACCGGGACCTACGGTTTAAAGTGGATTCCGAACCACTACAAACATCAATGGTACGCCGGGACTCGAACCCGAAACAAAGAGCGCTAGAGCGTTAGTCACTCGGCCATCGGGCTCCCTTATATATTAATATTAACAATAAATAAAATTGCAACAATATATAGAGACGTTCAAAATTTTCGCATCCAATAACGTTATAATTTGAAGAGAATAATACGCTATAATTTGTAGAAAAGAATTAGAAATATTGCATCAGGAAAATTAAAATTTTTTCAAATGATGTAGTATAATAACTTTAGTCATAAGGGAAAATTTTCGAATAACTTCGAAATTTATGTATAATGAATTTCAAACTAATAATAACTGGCCTGATTGGTAAAAAATTGCCGATATATATTATTAAATATTAAAAGTTTTGATTCCTTTCGTAACAATTTATTTACACCAGAGTAGAATTTTACCAGTTAAATTTTAAATTAATTAGTAAAAATCTAAATTCCTGTACCCCTTGTGCCAAATACATCTCCAAAATGCCAAATCGTCAAGTAAACAAACAAAATGGCTGCTTCAGTCAGTTTTTCGGGTAAAACACTATTACGCTAACATAGATTACCAAATCGCTATTGCGTCAACTTTTCCTACATTGCTTTTACGTCAAATTTATCGCTTTAATGCCAAATTTTATCACTATTATACTAAATTTTATTGATAAATTGTTTTTATGCCAAATTTTATCATTATTATGCGAAATTTTATTGCTAAATTGTTTTTACACCAAATTATTATGTGGATATTTTTTTGTTGTTGTAGCACCAAAATTTATCTTTATAACACCAAAATTAATCACTATTACAGATTAGATATTCATATTTATTAAAAACCAATTCATATAAAAAAAGAATCCAGAGGCCCTTTTATAAATTCTACTGGCTGATAATAAAACACACCATTTCACTCACCAGTCAACCATTACTGTCATCGCACGGCCATATGAAATAAATAAAGAACATGTGGACAACATCAAAGAAAAACACAACGATTTTCCGCGCGAATTAAAATAAAAAGTTGCCACAAAACCTTAATTATATCAACAGTATTAAAAAGAAAAAATTATTTGATAATCAAATTTAGGTTATTAATAAAGTAAAAAATCAGGGTTTTTTGTATAGTCATAACAATTCTTTATATCTAAGCGCAGTTAAAGTTGCCATCAGTTCTCCCGTTTCTGAAAGCATTGACTGCAGCGAATTCGAACCTTTGTAATCTAGCTAGTTACGCTGCCACAAGTTGAAGAACAATGATATTTGATGATAAAAATGTAGAATAAGGTAGGAGTACTAAGTTCCGAGTACCTCAGCTTTAAAAGATGGGGAGGAGGGGGGCAAGCAAATCTGAAATCAGTCTTCAATAACTGAAACTAACAATTTTTTGGTACAGTGTGTGACATCACTTGACAAATTATTTGAGTACTTCTGCCATTTATTTTTAAATAATTTTTAATTTCTATAATCTGTACATAGTCTGCGAAATGCACAATTTGATAAGCAAATGAACAATTGGTTTTCCAAAGAGTGCTTTGAATTTTCATTATCAATTCCGTTTCTTAATTTCAGTGCAATATTTTTGTAAAAATGATGTCAGAATTAGTTTAGCAGAGGATTTAAATGAAGCTAAATGAAATTCCACCTGAAAACATCAATAAAAAATGTATGGCTATTCCACCTGAAATTACCAATAAAAAAATGTTTGGCTATTCCAACTGAAAACACCAATAAAATGTGTGGCTATTCCACCTGAAAACCCCAATAAAAATATGTGGCTATTTCACCTGATAACACCAATAAAAATGTGTGGCTATTCTACTTGAAAACACCAATAAAATGCTATGTATGCTATCAGCATTTAAAATTTTAAATCTCCGTTTTTGAACAACTTTACATTTAAGTTAAAGGATTTTAATTCTTCAATTTTGTGATTATTATTGTTTTGCACAGCTTAAAGCAGTAAACGCAATCTAGACTATTTTCTCTTTAGAAAATTAAGTTCACCAATTAAAACGAAAAAAAATTTCTGGTGCTTTTTCCTTGCACGTTTTATTTTTATGTGTATTTTTTTGAGGCACAACATGTTTGAGTAAATTTAAAATAAACCCGGATTTTGCGACGCATTTCCCGGCGGATGATGAAAGGTTGTTGCTCCAAGCAATCAGATCATGAGTTGTAATTAAAAGAATGAAAGAGGGACAATCAAATTAAAACTCGTTTCGCCATCCGCGCATGCGAAAGGATGTCCTGTGACTTCGCATTTAACACGCTTCGCGAAGTGCGTACTATGTTCAGAGGTTCATTATTAAATGCGAGCCTCACGGTGCTAATTTTAGCTCGTGTGAATGCCAAAGATTTGAAACTAGGTCTCCAAAGTCTCTAGTGAAAACTGACTTTTGATGAGCGTCAAAAACTCTAATCGTAGAAAATTATTATGATATTAAATATTAAATCTATAAAATAACAACAACTAGCAGAACCCGGCATATGTTGTCCTGCCAAAAAAATGCATTGTATAAAATTACATATCGCTAATATACGTGCATACTAATTTTCATGGATATCGTTTGAACGGTGTATCAGATGAAATACAGCAGTACCATCTGGTGACAAGTAACATTAAAGTGGATAGCGTAAAGTAGAACATATTTTTCATACTCGAATACATATTATGACCAATTTTCACAGCGATTGGTTGAACGGTACAGAAGTTGATATACTGCTGCACCATCTGGCGGCGACTTACAACAAAGGGGATAGCATAAAAACAACCTCCATGTTTTGTCAAGCACACTCGAAAAATTTCATCAAAATCGGTCCAGCCGTTATGTGAAGTTCAGTGACAAACACATGTACAGAAGAATTATATATAAATATATATCAATTACAGCGCCACCTACTGGGTCCAATTGTGAATCTAAAACATCCAGGAACCCACTCAAACACACACACAAAATTTCATTAAAATCGTCAAGCCGTTTAGGAGGAGTTCAGTGACAAACACACGTATAGAAAAATTATATCGATTGCAGATTAATCCAACCGGGTCCAATTGTGAATCTAAACCCTCCAAAGATCCACTCAAACAAACAAAAAATTTCATCAAAATTGTCCAGTCGTTTAGGAGGAATTCAGTGACAAGCACATGTACAAAATAATTACATATATAAAGATAAACAGGCATTATAAATCCTATTTAGCGATTTAATTGCTTTCTTAAATAAAAATTAAAAAAAAAATGAAATCCGTACAGTATGGACTCCTACCTCACTTTACGAGATGGATCCTCTTATAACACTTACAATAAAAGATCCCTATAAAATGACATTCCTACTTTAAAGATAGACCTATAACATGAAATTCTGAAGCCAGAAATCGAGGAAATTCTCCCGTTGCACGACATTCATACACAAGTAAAGAGTTGTAGAAAATTCTCCTGTAAGACAGTATTCGTATTCAACTCTTGACCCCGCGGTGATATGCGTAGTTAGCTGCAATAGGATTTAAGCTCGAATTCATAGTAGAGTACATTCTAGTCACTGCTTTTAAAAGGAAAGAGACTAGATGGTGATTGTGACAGTTTTTCACATCGGGCAGTCAGGTTGCCTGGTGGGGACTTTCTCCGATGCGAAATTCTGAAGCTGGACAGCTATCTGTCTCGGAAGACAGATAGTTGTCCAGTTTGATATATTGACAATTCTTCTTTTAAAGAAGATTTCAAGAGATAATTTACGTTTAATCCTCATATATAACTATTATATCTAACTATATCGTATTTGCTTCAGTTAATATTGAATGATCAACTCCACAACTTACAGACAGTGGATTCTCATAGGCTGCAATGGGAATTCTTTTAACAAGGAAAATTACATAGACATTATCATTTCTAGCAGCCAACTATAGAAGTTACCGTTCCTAATTTCTCGGAAACATTATTTTGTGCATTATCATTATGCGGCACTTTTTACGTGAATGAAAGAAGGAAAAAAAGAAGAAGAAAAAAAAAACTGCAATCAGAAATGTTTGTTTTTTATAACGAAATCTGCCTTTGAACCGGAAAACTGACAAAGAAAAACGTAACTATATTTATTTTTATATATGGACACATATTTCTCTACCACAGGACACCTCTGGAAATGTTCTAGGGCACACCTTTTGACAACCACTGAACTAGAATATCAATGCCTGGTAGTATTTATAGAGAGTACGGTGACAGAATATATGCCATTCAATTGGGGCTCAGACTGAAGCTTGATGATCAATAATCACTACTTGATGAGGATTAATGATTATTGAGTCTCATTTCGGAATTTCCCATCATTTTGATGCCATTATTTAGGTAAATGAATATTCAATATAATGGAATGTGTTTTCAATGCGATTATTACCATCGATATATTTATCTTGGTTACAATTACTTAATATGCAGAATAATTATTTTCAATATTTGAAGATTATTCAAGCTGTTAACTGATTGGGATAACATACATCTAAGATATTTTAATCAATATGTTATCTATAAACTGTTGTGTTTGTATTCGTTTGAATCGTAACTTTATGCTAAATAATTTTGTCTAAAAATGGACCTGAAAACTTGAGTCTTGAAACTTCAAAGTTTTGAAATTCAAGAACTTACTTATTAATAGAATAATAATGAAAATCGGTATTTCAAAATAATTTAAATTTTTAACATAAAAGCTTTTCTCTTATTATTATTATTATTAACATTTGAGGGTAACAAATATGCACTTGCTAAATCATTTGAATACAGGTGCGATAATATGATTATTACGCGTGTAACGTCTCGGTCTATATTAAACCTATAACGGCTTCAAGATAGGCCCCTTTCAGGTTCATGGGAACACTTTAATTTTTATTTACAAGAATTATTGTATATACAAATACAGAACTCTGGGTTGTTATACAAAGAAATGAAAATTAAAAATATAAATTTGATCGCATGTGCACGATGACACCACAAGTACAGTTCTCCCCAAGGTCGGAGATTTTTAGAGTTCTATGGTCTACGTCGAATCTCAAAATTCGTGGTCTGCGGCAGACCTTAATTATCACACGGCATGATACACGAAACCACAAGGGGCTCACTTTGAAAACAGGTGGAAACTCCGGCTTGTTCTGTCACTCCAGAGAGAAAAAAGTAAAACAACATTCTTTTTCGACTCGTCGCAGAACTCTCTCCTTTCTTTTCCAAAAACTTCCCTTTAAGAAGATTCGTCAAGGGGGAAAGAAGAGGTCAACTTCCATTGGAGTATACACTTTTTCAGCCCATGGTCTATCACCAATCACGATGCAACAACTCATGGTATAGTCCATGCTCCATCTATAATTGTTTCGACCTGTGATGGTTGCACAGGCAATCGCTAATTTCAAGAGTCTCATTATCCATGACACTGAATATCTGCTATCAGATTTGAGTGACAAGTTGTTCTCATTAGTACAAAGCACTAATTTCATGTAATATAACTATCTACAACACTGCTTATCTGCTGTCAAATCTGAGTGATAAGCTGTTATTATCTACTTGTTAAAGAATATACATTCCTCTTTCCTGGGAACGGAATGCTATAACTCTTCCCATGGGAGGAATGCTACACTAGTATACAATAGTTATTAATATATTTGCCTTAATTACAAGTAATTGTTATACATAATAATCATTCTCACAGTTAGTGGAATATAGAGAATAATTATTAAATTATAAAACTATTAAACACATTTAAGTAACCAAGCTTTCTAATTCACGTAATATTTTATAAGCTCCCTCACACTTTATAAGCTTGCATAGACTTGCTTAGATTATTTTCCCTTCTTCACTGTATGCGCTTTCAAATAAATCAATGTGTAATATTTTAACCCATTAAAGACGAAATCCTTTTTCACTTGAAGGAAATGAATAAAATTTATTTTTTACACTGAATAAGACGCACACTGGGTCCATCCGCCACAGTTGTTGCGGGACAGGTAGAAGAATGGACAAATCGGATTCCAAGTTAGTCAAACAAAGCCATAAAGGGAACAATAAGTGAAAATGAGGGGAAAAATATTTATTTTATACGAGTTACAAAATGTTACATTATCGCAACGTCAGCTCAAAACAATTACTTTCCCATCACATGAAATTTTTTAAAGATATAATAGGTAAAGGCAAATTTACGTTTTCTACGTGTAGTTATAGTTTTGTAGAATAAAAAAATAACTTCATAAAATCTTTTGAGTGGAACTGCCATCTAGAGAATAACTCAAAAAGAATCCTTTCTTTTTGAGTTATTCTTTTCATTTGCAAAATTGTCTGAAAAGAACGATTACTCATTATAAAAAATTATCATGCGAGACCATATATATATATTCTTCTTCACTGGTGCAACAGCCCCATGGTGGGCGAAGACCGTCTGCTTACTGGCAAATTTCAAGACAGGACATGTTTTCTTTCTTTCGGGATAGGGTTGTCAGCCCTATGCCCAACACTCTTACAGTCATAGTAGACCTTGCAATGCCCGAATTGCTCAGCCGGTAGAGCGTTAATCTTTTAAACTAACGGTCCAGTGTTCGAGTCCCTGTTCGGGGGAGCACATTTTTCAGGGCCTAATGGCTGAATGGGGGATCTGGCGCTCCACAGGTTTCGGTTCGAGTCCCGGCTGTGCCGTGGATGTTTGTAGTGGTTCGGAATCCACTTTAAGGTCCACCATAGGTCTCGGTCTCAGATGACAGCAGAGCGTCGCAGAACCCAGTCAGACCTCTTCTCACCCACATCATTCCCAAATTGTAATGGGACAACTCAGCTCAAGGCACAGTAAATGTAGTGTGGTGTAGTAGTCACAGTAGACAGGAACCTACAGTTTAAAGTGGATTCTGAAGCACACAAGGCCCATGGCCCCGCCGGGATTTGAGCCCGAAACCTGTGGCCCCGAGCGCCAGTCACTCGGCCCATATATATATATTCCTCGAAATCACGGAAGCTTTCTCTACACCATGCAGTAAAAGAAATATAAAAAAATTATAATAAAGTAGTTTATGTAATACTACGTTTTCGCAACATCACTCTTCAGTGGGTTAAATGATACGTTCAATATATAACTTATCTATTTGATACCTGACATTTTAACTGTTAAATCTTTTTTGGATAAATTAAAAAAGAATACAAGTCCGCGTAAATGGTTGCGAAAGAGATAACACATTTGGATTTACTATTAGTTTTCTTTCTTAACACTATCTATTTTTAAACAGTTAACTAAATTTCGTTGATAACAGAACGATAAAACGTATACGATTGGAATAGTTAAGTCAAAACGGCATTCATTGTTAGGGTAGATGGAACTTCCCTCGTATGCAGAACTTTTACCCGTTACTTTTGTGGACAGAAAAACCTTGGCGAGTTATCTGCAAAGTTTTTCATTTAGATCTGGACCCGAACAATTTGTATTGAAGCGGGATTTCTGTTTTCGAATGTCGGACGGAAGTTTTTAGTGAAAGTCGTCCCCCACTTACTGAGCTCACGTGACCCAGCGGGCGGAAGTCGCGTGATCAGCAACACCCCCCGCCCACACATGTTGCGGGAACAGGTGGAAGAATGGACAAATCGGATTCCAAGTTGGTCATTTGGAGTGAAATAGAACGGAGAAAAAAAATTCTGTTGATGTTCTATATTTCATTATGAGATGAGAATGGAAAAAAGGTTCAGAACCCTCACAGAATATAAAAAAGAATGTGTGTTTAATTCAGTTACGTTATACAAAGTTGGAGAGATTAACATGGATTATGTAGAATTGACTTAAATCTATTGATTTATCATAAAGATATTGAATCGAGATGTATTTATTAAAATAAATAATAATAACGCCATCAAAAATTTATATTGCCACAAAAAAAATGTACTGTTTGCTTTTAATTTAAACTATTCAATCAATGAAAATAATTTTAAATAATTCAATTATTTCAAAATAATACTAATATGAAATATATTTTTATGAAAGTAATTAAATTTTTTAAAAATAATTTAATTAATTGAAAATAATTCTAATGTGAAATCTAAAATATTTTATGAAAATAATTATAATTTTTTAAAATTTAATTAATTGAGAATAGTTCTAATACGAAATAAAATATATTTTATCAAAATAATTATAATTTTTTTAAATAATTTAATTAATTGAAAATAATTCTAATATGAAATATAAAATATTTTATGAAAATAATTATAAATTTTTTAAATAATTTAATTAATTGAAAATAATTTTAATACGAAATAAAATATATTGTATTAAAATATTAAAATTTTTTTAATAATTTAATTAATTGAAAACAATTATAATATGAAATAAAAAATGTTTTATTAAAAAAATTATAATTTTTTTAAAGAATTTAATTAATTGAAAATAATTTTAAATAATTTTTTTTTGAAATTTAAAATAATTTAATATAATTTCAGTATATTATATTAAATATTTTATTTACAAACTATTAACTATTTTATTTGAGAACTATTGAACGTTATTATTTTATATTCAGTTAATTTTTAATTATTTCAGCTTCAACAAATTACAAATAAAGCTCAATTCAAATTAATTAAAATTGAAATAATTTAAAAATAAATTAAAATACAAAATAGGAGTTGGTTTCGAGATTTATTCTAAGGTTTCTATAAAATTTTTTTTTTTTTAATTATTTTGTTCTGTTTTTTAACGACGCTCTTTTTGTGTTTTTAGATTGTAAAAAACAGTTTTAAATAATATTATTTCCAAATGAATATTCATGACATTTAGCTTAAAAATTTACGGTGCATTTTTTTTTTTTTTTTTTTTTTCAAATTTGCAAAGAAAATGGGAAAAAAAAAAGCATTTAATAAACATCTTGGTTATGTTCTTGGGATCATTCACATTTTAATCACCAAAAAATTGAATTTTTTTGCTTTAGAATAACTTATATATCTGAATACTATAATAAAAAGTTTTTTTTTTTTTGAAGTACCTTTTTTATAATTTTGGTTTTAGGAAACTTCTAAAATATTAGTATTTTGTTATTTTATTCTACTCGTATTTTAGAAACAAAACTTACAATTCTGAATACATAAACGCATTCGGTTTTTTTTTATTTTTATAATTTTAAAAAGCGTAATTTCGTATAATGAATTATTGCAGTACTTTTCTTATTTAAATAATATATTAATCATATACGATCAATAATCTTAATAAAAAAATTAAAAGAAAACAATTGATTTTTAACAATGACTAAAAGGATAAAATTTCAACTTCCTAAAAATATATCGACATCATTTCTAACAATATATTTAATAAATTGTTTTAAATAAATATTTAATAAATTGTTTTAAATAAATATTTAATAAATTAACATTTCAAACATTTTAGTACTACATAATACCATAGCACTGTAATGAACGTAACTGTAATTTTTCTTTAAAAAAATGTTTGGTTAATTATTTTATGAAATCACGTGTGCAACATGTATTAAAATGAAGAAATTTTTAAAAAAAAAATAATAGTATAGATTTAAATTTGCATCACAAATAGGAGCTAAAATAGTTATTAGAGCGGAATCGAAAAGAAATATTCTTGTTTATTGAAAGTCTCACTTTTATTTAAAATTAGAATAATTACTTATAATTCCGAATTGAGATCCAATTTTAAAATGCAAGGCAATATAAGAAAAAACATTTTTTCTAATCAAAATGTTTTTTTCTATTTAATTTTTTTTTCATTAGAATCATTATAGAATTCATATGTACACTATAAAGAAGAAAAAAAAAAAAAAAAAAAAAAAAGAAACGGTGAACAAAATACGATTTATCTTATTGTAATGAAATTTCGTATGCAAATACCTTTCCATCCAACATACAAAAGAGAACAAATTTGTCTGCCAATGAATGAACAGTATTAGTTTGGTTAAAAAAATTTTTAGTCAACAAACCCAAAAGAAAAATACCGCATAGGATATTAAAGATCTGAATCTTATTGTAACTGTCTGCTTGTGTGGAGATTATACAAATTATGAAGTGTGCATTAATGGCTGAAGTGAGTTTACGGAAATAACTCTACGCTGGGTGAGAGATGAATGTAATGGTTAGTGAAATTTATAATATGAATCCAATTACCCGAGACGGATGAGTTACTTCACAACAAAAATATTGAATATTTGAAGAGTTTTTATTTATGCTGAATTTTTTACACAAACACTAATAACTGGATCTCAAAAACATTACAATTGTTCATTCGCTTTCAAAGCATAACTTCTATTCGAATTTGATATTCTGTCTGGCCAATTTGATTGTACCAATGCCTCACATGTAGGGCCTGAATGGCCGAATGGCTAGCGCTCTGGCGCACGGTACCACAGGTTTCGGATTCTAAGTCACGGCGGTGCCATGGATGTTTGTAGTGGTGTGGAATCCACTTTAAACCGGTCAAACATGATTGTAGAGCGTTGCGGGGGTATTGTTAATCCGCATCCGTGACTTATTTTCAAGCTGCACGCATCTCCTGGGTAGTGCTAAGTGAGTAACATCCGTACAGCGCTTACCTTAAGGCATCCAAGACAATTGCCTGAGTGACTGTCAGCTGCGTTGGAACAAAAAACAAAATCTGATTACTTTTAAGTTATCTATTGCTGATGAAAACCAGATCGTCAATTTTTCGATTGAATTTTTAAATTCTCTGGATATGCCAGAAATGCCACCACACAATCTTCGTCTGAAAATTGGTTCACCGGTCATTCTATTGCGTAACTTAAATCCACAAAACCTATGCAACGGTACATGATTAGTCATCAGAAGAATTACAGAAAACGTACTTGAAGCAACGATATTGACTGGAAAGTTTAAAGGCGAAGTCGTCCTGTTACCACGAATACCTATGATACCATCAGAATCTACAATACCTTTCAAAAGGCTACAATGAATAAGATGATAATAAATAAGTCGCAAGGGCAGACAATGGCTATTTATGGCTTGGACTTGGAGAATCCGCGTTTCTTCCAAGGGCAGCTGTGCGTTGCATGCTCACGTGTTGGAAAACCATCAAATTTATTTGTTTTGACGAAAGACAGATTAACAAGAAATATTGTTCATCGCTTAGTTCTTAGTTAAATTAAAGTAATGATTATTAAAAATTAAATTAGGTAAAATAATTATAAAACAGTGTTAAAAATCAATATTATCTACCTCATTCATTAAACATTTTCTATTCGTTGAAGCTTAATTTGAACTTTTCATCATTTTTTACCAATCAATCACGTCCTTAAACAATACCAATTATAGTATCCAATAATTGAACGAAATACAAGAAAGCCACAGCAACGCGTGGCCGGGTCTTCTAGTCTATTATATGTATATAATTCCCGTGTCACGATGTTTGTCCGGGATGAACTCCGAAACCAACAATCAGATTTTAACTTTTTTTTTTTTTTTTTTAAATGTGTATTTTGTTCCAACTTGAGAGATAGGATAGTTTTTAATCAGATTTGTTTTTATTTAAATGCAAAATCAATGATTTTTATATTTCTTCATTTGGCGCCATTGACGTCATTTGGCACAACTAAAATTTGCGATTTCTCATCCGATGGACGTAATTTTCAAAGTACATTTAAAATACATGGTCAGGTACATTGATGCCAATACCTAACGAAGATCCAAAATTTCTTCAAATTTATTTATGGGCAGTTCTGAAGAACGTGTGACAACTCGATGTCAGTATAATTTTATCGAACAAGCAGTACAAACAGCTATTGCAGAATTGTTGGAAAATTTTTTAGAAAATCATAAACAACTTATTAAATTATTTAACGAATTTATTTATTTTGACGAAAGACCATATTAACAAGAAATAGTGTTCGTCGCTTAGTTCTTAGATAAATGAAAGTAATGATTATTAAAAATTAAATTTGGTAAAATAATTATAAAACAGTGTTAAAAATCTACATTATCTACCTCATTCATTAACTTAATAAAAATTAAACATTTTCTATTCTTTGAAGCTTTATTTGAACTTTTCATCATTCTTTACCAATCACTTCCTTAACAATACCAATTATAGTATCTAATAATTGAACGAAATACAAGAAAGCCACAGCAACGCGTGGTCGGGTCTGCTAGCATATATATATATATATATATATATATATATATATATATATATATATATATATATATATATATATATATATATATATATATATATATATATATATATATATATATAAACAACTTCATTTCTTAACCGGCTACCCGAACTGATTTGGTACATATTTTTTCCAGTTAAGAAAATGTTAATTTTATAATTTCAGTTGCGTCAAAAAAAGTGCGAATAAAAGCAATTCGAAAGCCTTGGAATATAGACCCTGAATCTCTGAAACGAATTTGTTTGTATCCTAACTATGCATGCAGTCAGGAATTTGACAACAATGCCATAAAACAGTCTTCAGCAATAAATAAACACTAAAATGAATTTGGAAGATAACTACATCCTGACTAAGTGAAAAAACATTACCCAATATTATTACCAGCCCTTGGCAATGGATTAATAAATTCAGCTATCTAATCTAACGTCATATTCATCACAATTTACGACACACTGTCCTTCCAAAATAGCCAACTTAATTTATTCATGACATTTTCTTCTTTTTTTTACTTCTTTCAGATGTTCCAAAGATACTAGCTCATTGTGGTCCTGATGTTTAGGTGACAGATTTCGCAATTGGGGTTCGCCAGCGTAACTAGCACCTCAATATTCCTGTAATTCGGCGAAGTTAACGATCTCTACCTGAAAATAGGAACTACAGACGGTTGCCCTCGTACGGAAGTTTTTTGAGTCCATCCCTTGTTTGGAGGCTGCCAGAATCGGCCACTTCCGGCCCCAAATGACGTGCGCGCATCCCAAAGTGTGGGCCGTTCATCCCCAAAACAGACATTCTTCCTGGAATTACCACAGGTGGCGAGTGCCATGGTTGCGAAGCTGGGCGGTGTCCATGGGTGGAATCGGTTTCGAAAGTGTTCTGTCGCCATTTGAAGAGGCCATTCCCTCCTCTGTGGTCGATTTGGAATAATTGTGTCCAAAAACGTTTTCCTTGTTCGATACAAGAAAGGTATATCAGAACTAAATCGAAAGCAGACATTGAAATAATGGATATCCTTTGAATCAAAGAGAAAGTAGAAATTAAAAATATAATCTTTTATGATGCAAAATTGTCTTTGGAATAGCTTAATGATTATTCTTAGCTTATACCTTAAGGCAAAATTGTCTTTGGAATAGTTTAACGATTATACTTAGCTTATATCTTACAGTAAAATTGTCTTTGGAATTGTTTAATGATTATACTTAGCTTATAGCTTATGATTAGCTTATTATTTGTTTCTATTATACTTTGTTATTGGAAAGCAAATATAGTTAAAGATATTTTACTATTCAAGGATGTAAGAATTGCCTTTGTAGTAATTTAATAGTTGTCTATGCCAATAAGTGAATAGACACTAACTGTATCAAAAATGTAATTTACGTCTTTATTTTAAGAATTGCTATCTTGTGAATGTGTCTTATTTACAAAAGCTAGTTTGCTTTCTAAGGAACTAAAACTCAATAACTACGGAGCATCTGCTTTGAAAAAAGTTTGAAGAAATAAACCAGGAATACGTTTTTTCCATAAAGAAGATTCTTTCAAATATATAAACATTTTCTGTAAATTCATAAACAATTATTTGGTACTGTTTTGATAATCATCGGTGAAAATGAAACTTGCCAGGATGTGAATACATTTAAACTGCGTATGAATCAAAGAAAAAATGAAATGATTTTTTGCTGTCTACTTTTACAATTACGAGGTAAGATTCAAAACTTTTTAATAATGAAAATTAATAAGTCTAAATAAAAATAATAATAATAATTTAAATAATTCTTTAGTAAATAAAATTGATTTAAATTAATTTAATAAAGCCTATGTGAACTTTGATCTGTATCTTATTTAAGTGTTTTGTTTTCTAAAAAAAAAAAAAAAAAGCTTTGCATTTTGAAAGTTATCTCGAAACTTCTAATACTACGCTAAGTCGATCGGCCTTCAGTTCTTATTTAAGGCTCTTCTTCAATCATTCAATTCAGCTGTTAAGTTTTTTAATGCGGCTTCACTACAGCAGTTTCCTTCTTGTAGAAAAAAAGGAAATAGCAGATACGATGTTCCACGAAACAAATCTGTGACTTTTAAATATAAAAGAAGTCAGAAAAAATTAATGAAATAGTTAACTTATTTTAAAGACACGTTATATATAAATTTATATATATATCGTGTTCATATTTTATATATATATATATATATATGAAATATACTGATACTTAAATAATACGATAATAAAATAATTTAATATTACAAAATATTTTAAGCGAAAATTAATAATTATTAATTATATAAAAGAAGTTAGAAAAAATTAATGAAATAGTTAACTTATTTTAAAGACACGTTATATATAAATTTATATATATATATATGAAATATACTGATGCTTAAATAATACGATAATAAAATAATTTAATATTACAAAATATTATAACCGAAAATTAATAATTATTAATTATATAAAAGAAGTTAGAAAAAATTAATGAAATAGTTAATTTACGTTATTTCAAATATACGTTATATATATAATATTCAAATTTATATATATATATATATATATATGAAATATACTGATGCTTAAATAATACGATAATAAAATAATTTAATATTACAAAATATTTTAAGCGAAAATTAATAATTATTAACTAAAAAATAACTTAAAATTTTTTTTTATAACAAAATAAATTCCTTTATCAGTAAATTATCAATGTGTGGCTGTTATGTTATATGTATTAAAATGGTATGCAAAACTGCATTTATTTTTTTAATTAACTAAAAACTAAACAATTAGTCCCTATATTAAAACGTTTCATTATTTTCAAATGCTTTATTATTTTTAAAAATAATTCAACTTTTTAAATATACAAAATTTACCCTGCATGGAAAAAAGGATTTAAACTTTTATTTTGTTTAATTTATCTAATACATAAATGTTTTTAAATTTATTTCACTGGTTTCATAGAAATTGGATTTCTTAGAAGTAAAATAGTACACTTCTCTATAATTTTTATCACACAAAATATTAGTTGTAGTTAATTAATTTAAAAAATTGTATTTGTTTTTTATTTTGTTTAGTTTTACTTCCCATTTCTTTTCAATACGAATTTGTTTATTACATTAATCTCTGCGATAAGTATGGAATAAAAACGAAATCAAATGTTTCATTTTTTTTCTTTTACATTTTTTCTATTTTTTGTTTTGCTTGATATTTTTAACTAATTGAAGTTTATTTCTAACGAAATGAATTAACTCTATTATTAACTTTAAAAAAGTCTGAGTTAAATATGTATGCATCTATACATTTAGAGGTAAAGTTATATTGTACAAAAATTTGTTTAGTTGTTTTTCATTTTATTACTATCACTGTACACTTATTTTCCATTGCAAATAATGTAACAAATTCATAGCTCAACAATTTTTTTTCACTTAGATCTCGTGTTTCACATGTACACAACAAATAATCTATGGAGAATGTCTTTCTGAGAGAATTTTTGCATTTAATTTAATTTCATTTGTATGGTGTATGGTGGGAAAAAAAACCTTTCATCAGGTAACTCGACTCTGAAAGTAACATGCTTGCATATTCAAGCATATTCGTTGTCGAATCTTCCCGTTCTGAAAGCTGTGACTAGTGAGAAAGGAAGAACTCGTGTTCATTAGTAATTAGGTGGTACATATCATCATTGGGCCCTGTTTGGAGCAATTGGGTCATCTACATCCCCAGATTCTATGCGCTTTGATTAATTTTTAATAAGCCTTTCATTAAAAATGAAGTATTGTGATAGCAACGTCCACTGCTACAGTGGAATCCAAAACCTTCATAATCTTGCATGCTGGCTTACGCACGTTACTACTGTGTATAATGAACCATGTTACCATGTGTATTTCGGTACGGATTAGCTGTTTAAGATTTATTATGTAAATAACAAGACAGCAACAATCTACTTAAAAAAAAATCAACCCAGAAACCAGTTTTGATCATACGAAATTATCCTTTGTCTTAAATAATATTTTATCGAACTGGACAAAATCAAAGGGGCCTGATGGCTGAATGGCTACGATGCCACAGGTTTCGAGCTTGAGTCCCGGCGGTGCCATGGATGCTTATAGCGGTTCAGAATCCACTTCAAACCGTAGGTTCCGGTCTAATATGACCGTAAAGCGTTGGGCTGAAAACTCTACCCCGTAAAAAGAAAAACAACTCCTGTCTCGAAATCTACCAGTACACACATGGCCTTGGCCTACCCTGGGACTATTGTGCCGAAGAAGAAGAAAGGACAAAATTATCTCTTTTAATGGATAAACTTCACTTAAAAATGGAACAATAAATATCGTGGAAATCAGCAATAAATATCGTGGAAAAAATTTTTACTGCATAGATAGGCATCTTGCATCCTGCCTAGCACCTTAATGACATGTGACCTGATCTTCAAAAATCACCGATTAAACTGTTTTCTAGCATTTTAGTGTTAATTTTTTTTTAAATTTAACTGAAGCTGAATCATGTTTATCGTTTTGATCTTTCTTCTATATGCGAAAATTTTTAGTTAATAACAAATTAAATACCGTGGGCACCGGGTCTGTGATTTAAAGTAATTTTTTTCCCCTGAAATTTTTCTGCAGTTCTCACAGTGTTCCTGGTGGTTACAATGGCGGCATCCCAGAGCAACAACACGGTGTCCGTCACCTACAGCGACTGCGAACTGAAGATCTACGGATGCACCAAACTCGTCCGCCCCATGCTCAACGACGTGCGCTACATGTTCCCCACCACGCTCAGCGACGTCGACACTATGTGCAAGTAAGGGACTTACAACTGTTCTTATATATATGTATAGCTTATACGCTGAACTTTAAAGTGTTTCTAAGTACAGAAAAGTTATTGAGATTTACAAGAAATCCTCTCGTGGCACAAAATATCACACGAAGCTTACAGAAGTAAGTAACAAACAAATCTATAATAAAATTTGTCCTGATGTATAGCACTGAAAGTATGGTACTAACCTGATTGTCTCTACAATATTCAAGACCCGTTGTGTTGTATAGATTTCATGACATCAGGAACTTGCATTTGGACACGATAATGCTTGGTTGAATATGATAATAATATTATCTTCTTGATTGTCTAATATTTTTCTGACCAGTTAGATCGCCATATTTCTCCCCAATACCGCACGGTTCGTGTCTGATGATCAGGCGTCCCTGATTGTCTTAGGATAATACACGAAATAGTACAAAAAATAAATAAGATAAAAATGTTTTTAGAAACAATAAAATAAGAACTGACTTTATTAGCAGTAAATTAAATTAATACAAAAATTAAATAAGATTACAAAAAGCAGTAAAAGGACACTTTTTACTAACTACTTGGCAGTTTAGTAATCCTTTGACTCTTTGGGGTGAAATAAAAAAAAAAAAAATTCCCAGTATCCTCTTAAATTTTCTAGTGTGCCTACATAGCTTAAATAAATTTAATCTGTGCTCATTAAGTAAGAATTAAAATTGCCATTCAGTTATAAACTGCAACTGTCCCTTTGGCATTCAGAAGAAATGGCTAGTCGACCTCGATACTCTCACCCGAGAGGAAGTACTGCGCTACCCCTGAGAAACGTTTAGTTTATAGATTCTAGTTTTAGAGCACCCGCCACAATAGTTGGCGTACAGATTTCCACCCGAAGAGGAAGTATATTTCGAGCATCTTGCGTGCATTCAAGTTTCGGGTTTTCGGCTTAGAAGTGGAATCCTTTCACGAATCTATAATTAGAGAGTTTTTGCATACCGTACGCTAGTTACCGTAGGACATCCGTTAGCTTTTTCTCCCTAGCACGCATGCTCATAGGAAACATTTATTACAGACACGCATGCGCAGTTTCCTATGAGCATGCGCGCTAGGGAGAAAAAGCTAACGGACGTCCTACGGTAACTAACGTACGGTATGCAAAAACTCTCTATTATCTGTCTTTAAATACGTTAAATATTGTATGTCTGTAATTGTATCTGTGTGGTGTTTGTGCGTGTGGGAATAAAATTGTGAATTCTCAAACCTGTGCCTCAAGTATTTCAACCCAACCCCACCCACTTACAATCTGGTTGCTCAACCTGCCCACTAAAATTCTAAAAAAGTAAATTTAATTATTCCTATTTCTAGTCCTCATTAATCCAACCTCATATTTTTAATCCATTTCAAATTTTGCTTACAAAACTACTTTACATTTATTTTTCTTGTAACTAATATTTAATGTTTGTAATTAATATCTATATGTCTCTTGTTTTGTAAATTGCACGAAATATATATTTATTCTTTCAGAATGTGGAGTCGTTTCGTGGACTGCGTTCGCCGATTCATGTCCTCCTGTTCCACTGAGGACCAGCGCACAAAATTCAACAAAGCCGTCAGTCATTCCATGGACACCGTGCACGCCATCTGCAGTTCAGATCGACACCAGAAAGGTTAAAAAGCAAAGGCATTCATTAAATTAAGCAGACAATTTGATAACAATTAATAGAAATCCATTTTTCAGTAATAATAAAGATCATATTCGAAATATTAAGAATTTTTATAAATATTTTTTTATTGCATTTTATTTATTTTTTTAAGTGAAAATTTATTATTTTAGCGTTGTAAGGATCAAATGAATGCATTTAATTTATGTAATTTAGTAAGGAAATACCATATTCGATAATTTAAAATAAATTAATGACAGAATGTTTCATATTATGCTAGTAAAAGGGCTCTTTTGATTTTAATTTTATTATAAAATAAAAGGTTTGAAGCCTTTTTAGTATACGGTTATACTCTTCCCGTTTTGAACTGTTAAGTACTTTTTTTTCCTTATCCCGCTTGGTCAGCAGCAGCATCTAGACCAAGTCCAAGAATCCTTGTGGTCTCATGGAAGGAGGGAAGGGGGGCGGGGCAGCTTCTGTTGGGATGGAGCACCCGTAGGTAGAAGTCTGGCTTGGTTCTGTGATGCTGAAGAAGGAGGGCAGTGCCTTCCGGGAGGACTTTCAGGGGGAACTACCACGAATTTGCGTATCGTATGGGAGAAACCCGGAAAACTCCCACCAGGTAGTCCGACTCACGAGGCAAAATGCTGAACACCACAAACGACCTTGAGGCTCCTTGTTTTTTGAAATAGCGTCCACTAGTGGATTGTATCTCAGCCCTAAAGCTCACCAGCGGCGCGTGTTGCCACTGAGTCTTGAGTTGGGCTTAAATAAGCGTAAATCATACAATTGAAATTAACCTTATTCATTGACATTTCTGTCTTCCCATTTTTACTGTTTATTTATCGAAGAAAATCAAGTCTCATGAATCAAGTCTTTTATCCACGTAATAAGATAAGCCTAAGCAATTTTGTAGCACGTAATAAGATAAGCCTTTGTAAGCACGTAATAAGATAAGCCTTTGATTCAATTTTTTTTTATTTGACTTTAATACGTTGAGGAAATTTTTTAACAAGTGAGAAAAGAATTGAACGAAAATTATTCCCATATTTCTCAAACATATCTCTAGAGCTTATTTTTATCCCTTTTTTTGATACAGATTACTTGGAGAGTGCATACTGCTTTCGTCGCGTCTCTGTACAGAGTTGTGGTCGATATTACAGACCTCTCGTGGCGCAAGTAGCCAACAGAGAAGCTGATGACGTTCATATTTGTTGGTAAATATAGTTAAATGCAAAACCTTTTTTTTTAAATATTTTATCATTGCAATTTATTTTAATTCGATTCCTTATGATTTGATAAACTGGTTTATGTGTAATTTTAAAAAGTGTTTTTCTTTTTGTGTGTGTGAACAAACAGTGCTTACGGTCAATTCAAGAGTTGCGTCAGTGCTCCTCTGTTGAGAAACTGCGGTGTCAAGGTCCATGCCCTCTTGGATCACTCGCTGTCTTACCTCGTCAGCACGTGCAGCAACACCTTCTACCCGTAAGTATCTTTAGAAATGACATTTCGTTCAATAAAAATATAACTTTATAAAATGAAGGAGGCACAGTATTTTGGTGTGTTTTGATGTCTTGATGTGTGAAAACATCTCTGTGAATAGATTTGCATGAGGTGTGAGGAGGAAACTGATGAATAATGGATGAAATAAAGGAATGAATGAATGAAGTAGACTTTATTGAAACAGAAGGTGTCAAAATGCTAATTTATACGCGTAATTGGCCTATGGTAACTGAAGTAGGCTACATACAATTTGCATTGCAAGTGACTGCGGTTTCTGGCAAAGGTGAGGTTATCTTCGACCAGTGCAAACCTCTTGCATTCTGGCAACGATGTAGTCGATGATGGTGTTCCCAAGGGTTATGGATCCTTTGGTGGCAAGGGGTTCAAAGGACCCATAACCCAGTGAAAACATGCATGAAATTGACTATGCTGTGAATAATCTGATAAATTTTAATCTCCAGTGGCTAGCAGAGGGTTCTCGGAATAATCAGTGACGCATAGGAACTTCTACAGTTATAATATGTTCCCCATTATTTAAATCCATTGACAATGATATAAGGTATAGGATGGTACTAGATGCCCAGGCATTGCGCACGCTAAACTTTCAACCGGGCCCTGTACTCACGTTGTATATTTGCATATGTCTTTTTGAATTCGTCAAAAAGCCCTTCTACTGATTTTTAATTTTAATTCATTAGATAATTCATAGAATACACTTAATTCATAGAATAATTCATTCTATCCAAATTTTATGATGTCGGCTTATATCCAATGAAGTTGGAAGTGTCATGTCAATATGTATTTTTAAACACATCGGATTCGCATCCGGTAAGGGCTAGTGACATCATATACACCCTTCCAATGGACACACATAAAATATACCACCACAATACATGAATTATGTAATAATTACAAACAATTTTACCTTAATACAAAAAATATTTTTAAATACATTTTGACATTCATATCGACACAACAGAAGCAAAATTTGAGGAATGCATTTCCTCAAATTTTGATTCCACCTTCATTCAAATTTCAGCAAAGATTTTACATATGTTTGGATTACACATTTATAAATTATATTTCATTGTTGCTTTTGCTGTTATATTTGATTAGATCTCGACAAGACTTTTCAGATGAACGCTTGATCAGTCCCGTAACTCGTCTGAATTTCGAGACATTTCAGCGGGAATCACCAGATTCTATACTAGTACACACTTCCCCTCTACATGGCACGAGGCTCCCCCTCCCTCTCATAGCGTAATTTACATAAAACGCACCAATCATGAAATGGCTACCCATACGAACCAATTCCAAACATTAAAAATATCGTCCATACGAACCGATTTTAAACATTAAAAATATCATCCATACGAACCAATTTAAAACATTAAAAAAATCATCCATAAGTTTTGATGTTTTCACATCAAAAATTAGAATTACAGTGACCTGGTTGTCCGTGCGTTAGGCTTGTGAAAGAAGGAAGTTCCATTCGAACGAATCAAGCGGAAAGTTCCTGTGTTTACTCCAAGTATGAAAATTTAACATATGTACATCGCAAAATTCATCCATTGGGGTTAAAAACCAGGAAAAAACCGGTTTGAGCCACAAAATACCATTTCTGAGGATGTTCACTTTACACCATTTAAATTTATTTTTATTTTCACGTTCAAGTTACCTTTTTTACCTTTTTGTTATAAATAATGCTTAGTTTTTCTTCTCTTCTTATTTATTATTATTATTTTTGCAATGTTGCAAATATTACGGTCACTTTTATTAAATTTTTAAGTTAGTACTACTATTCTAGATAATCCCACAAGATAATTAGTTATTCTCCCCCCTTTTTCTTTAAAATTTTTGACAGATTTGTTCTTTAGAATTTATTTTTAATGTAGAATATGCACTTTTATTGATTTTTTATGCTGTTACGAAGTGATAACTTTTTGATAAAAGTTTAGTTTAAAAATTAATTTTTAACATTTTTTTATAAAATTAAAGTCTTATCATTTACAAAAATTAAATTTTGTTTAGATACAAGTAAAATTAATTATGTAAAATGTAGATAGGATACTTAAAAAATATATTAATTGCTAAAAGACAAAACTTCTAAATAAGGAAAGATTTAAGAGTTGTTCTACTTAAAAAGAAAAGAATATTTTGCGTTAAAGCAAACATTGTTATTTCATCAAAAATTACAAAAATATTTATAAAAAAATGTGCAATTTCTTTTTCTTTATCATAATACATTTATTACTCAAATACAAGTTAGTATACCTTTACACTGGTTAACAAATTTAAAAGTTTTAAGAAATATCTGTAATTTTATATATATTGTAATATTATATAAATAATGTTTATTTACATTGTAATATCATCTATATCTATAATATCTATATTGCAATATTATCTATATCTATAATATCTATATTGCAATATTATCTATATCTATAATATCTATATTGCAATATTATCTCTATCTATAATTTTATATATGTATCGTAATATTATCTCTATCTATATTGCAATATTATTTACATCTATAATTTTATCTCTATAGTAGTAATTCTGATGTGTGCCCTATTTTGTTTGCTATTCTGTACACATATGCTTACACGGTAATCAGTTACTTACCAAAGTTCTGCGAGGAAGTTACTGTTGCAGTTGCTAATGAGATCTTATCTTGCTGGTGGCGGAAATCCGTAATTGTAACACTGTACATAGAATTCTGGATATATCCTAATCACAAAAAGTCCAACAGGATAGATATAAATGTCAAGGACAGCAATTAACTGGTCCTTTTACTCTAACTTCACATATAATGCTTCAAGCTAAGATAAAATAAAAGTTCCATTTTATGCCAAAAATAAACAGATTTCCAGTTTTTTCATCTAGAAATTTGCTTTGTAGAGACAATTAACAAGAGAGAGAATTAACGAAAATCTAGAAAATATTCCTTAATATAATATATTGGAAAAAATGTATAATTGTGTGTAGATAAATAGATACTATCCATATAATATAGATATCATTTTTTTTTTTTTAAATTCACGAATAAAAAGATGTATTTATGGTGTATTTTAACATTTAAATAATATGCATAACATATATTTTGTTAAAAGGTTTCGAAATCTAGTATATAGTATATTTTATTGGTGATCAATTGAAATCGGTATGCAATAAGCAAGATGCAATTTAGTTACGTAAGTGCATTTAATATTGCTGCCATGATCATACCATGAAAAAAATTTAAACGATTGCAATACATAAGATAAAAGTATAAATTAAAATTTTTGATAACTTATTTAAAAAAATACATACTTGCCCTTATAAACGTTTTGCTGCTAATATCTGTCCATAAAATAATGCAGCAATAAACCGAACTATGCAAAACATTTAGCTTTATTTATTATTTTTTGTATGAATATATTACAGATTTGACAGAAAAACTTAACCTAAATATCAAACATGATTTTGTCTTTCCAAACAAATGCGTTCAAGTTGTATTTTTGCAAAAACTGAATTCTCAAAATTATGTTGCATATCGTACATTACATTGTTCAGTATTGAATATAACTTCACATAATAAGTTTCATATCTTCGTATATATTTGTCAGTATTGAATATAACTTCCAGATAATAAGTTTGTTAATATCTTCGTATACATCGTTCAATAATAGAGAGTTTTTGCATACCGTATTTTGGACGTCCGTTATTTATTTCTCCCTAGAGCGCATGCTCATAGGAAATTGCGCATGCGTATCTGTAATAATGTTTCCTATGAGCATGCACGCTAGGGAGAAAAAAATAACGGACGTCCAAAATACGGTATGCAAAAACTCTCTATTGAATATAATTTCCATATAATAAGTTTGCTAATATCTTCGTATACATTTTTCAGTATTGAATATAACTTCCAGATAATAAGTTTGTAAATAACTTCGTATACATCGTTCAATCAATATAATTTGCAGGTGATAATAGTTTATTAGTATCTTTGTATACGTACAAGTGGAATTTCTATGAAAAAATAACCATTAGAAACGAATTCTATTCCTGTTTTCTCGAATGGTTCATATATATAATTTCGTTTTTATCTTATATACACTTCTAAAACTACTTTCAGTTTGTCCTACAATTGCCCTACTGCACCTCCACCACCTCCAATGACGTCGGTGAAGACAACGACTCCACTGCCTCCACCTCCATCGACAGAGCCAGTGCCTTCGACAACGATCCCCACCACCATGAACTCAGTGAGCAAGCCAAGGACTATCATTTACACCCTACCGCCCACCCCTGGCAGCAGGGTCTCTGCAGCAAACAGTGGCCAGGGGACGTTACTGGTGACTTTGCTGTGCATAGTGTCTACAGTTTGGATTTGGATTCATCTTCATAGTTGACTGTGTATTTAAAAATTGTACAGCAACATAACTCAGTATCATATTATGAAGGTGTAGGTTTAGGCAGTTGGAGAGGGAAAAAAACTTACAATACATATATCTGAGAATATTGATAGTTATTGTATTTATTTGTATTTTTTAGTCGATCAGTAAGTTGGTTTTATAACAAAAAATTAAATATCATTCTATTTTAATTGAAATAATGAAACAATGGTTGAGACACTATCTTGTAATAAATTAGAGAATTTCTCTCTCTCTCTCTTTTTTTTTTTTTTTTTCCGGTAAAACTACATATAATGTCTTTCTATGTTTATATAAATATTCTTAAATTATTAAGATTTTTAACTATTCATTTTTATATATTTTTTGCACTTCTTAATTACTTAAAAAGTACAGAAAAGTGAAATAAAGTTTTTATTCTATTCAAATAAAGTACATATCCTATTTGGACAAAAAAAATTACACTCCTGTCCTATATTAGTGAATATTACAAAACTTTGTAGTAACTGTAGAAATATTTTTTTTTGAAGGAAATATAATGGAACAAACTTGTTAGTTTTTCTAACACAACGATGTTTATAAAATTAATCCATTCAGTTACGATTAAAAAAAAGTTTCATTTATTACAAAAGTGTTATTTAATAAATTGATAAGATTTTTTTACTTTGACAAAGATAAAAGATGCCTTTTTTATTGAAAATTATGTGATAAGTGAAAGTTATATATAATAAAATTATGTGAGCTATAAAAGTTATCTTGTAAGGAAAGTAGACAACTTGAATGTATTTTTTGTGTACCTGAATGTTTTTTTCTATAACACTGAGTGTTAGCAAAATATTGTAATTATAAGAAAAAAATTGTGTACATAAAAATATTGTCTTTGTAGAAAAATTTTACGAAGCAAATATAATGGAACAAGCATTGTAGTTTCTTCTTTAAAGTGATGTTTATCAAGTTGGATGCATTTAATTACAGTTCCCAAAAAATCTTTTTATTTGTGACAAAAGTTTTTATTTAAATTATAGTGATGCTATTTTAATGTAATTTAATGCTCTCACATGAAAGTAAAATGATATATAGTTTTATATATTATATTGTTTTATTAATTAATGCCAATTAGTAATTTAAAATAATTATTTTATAAGTAAGTTTTAAAATCGATCTATCCATATCTTACTACAGATAAGATAAATTAGCTTAATGATAAAATTATATCATTATTAGATAACTAGTAGTTGCCAGATATAGTGGTTAGGGGTATTACAAACTAATTTGTTGTAAAAATAAGTTTTTACTAGTTTTACAATTTATATATATAAATCTATAATTTATATAAGAAATTAATAAAGAAGTTTTCATATCCTTAAATAAAAAATAGAGAACAAATCAGATTATTTCCCACGATTTTAGTTTTCTATCATTTTTCAAAATATAGTAGTAATCGGTTTTAGTATCATGAGGACAAAATAGATACAATATTTTTTTACAATAGATTTATACAACAGATAATATTTTTTGGCGCTATTTACACCAAACACAATTAAGAAACTTGTTTTTATTTTCTTTAGAAGAAAAAAAGAATATATTAATTTTTTTTTCAAAATTTTTGATTGAGTATCAATCCTGTATTATAACAAAAGAAAATAGCCCAAGTTTTTTAACAATAATTTATAAATTTTTTTAATAATCCACATCTTTGATATGAAAAAAAATTATGCCGTATGTTGTTTCCAAGAATCAGATACTTATTTATATAAAAAAATTATATTAAAGATTTTTTTTACTTTCTAAATTCTGTTAAATTTAATGCATTAAAAATAAGAATCGGGACTTGATGTTGCATGAGCTATAAACCACATTTATTCCATTTATATTTGAAAGAGAAAATTTAATTCGACTTCTTCCTAAAAGAACAACTTATTTTTAGTGAGGGGAAAAAATTTTATTAATTTTTCTGTTTGATTAAGAATTCTTCATTTGATTTCGACAACAACTCATTGAATAAAAAAAAATAGATAAAAAAATAGATATATAAATAAATAATTCATGCTTACGTAAGTTGCTGTTTAGCATTAATGATATATTAATATTGAAAATATTTCATACTAATTAACTAACTAACTCCCTGGCGCTACAACCCCTCAGCGAAATTATTCTTTACTTCTTCACTTCATTCACTCACTTCACTTATTCTTTACTTCATTTTTTTTTTTGGTTATTCCCCCCTCTTTCCCATTTTTTAAGGTATTTTTTTTTATCTATGCAATTAAACATTATAATATTCACAAAGCAATATAATTAAATAGAACAAAACATTATGGCATGGCATGTAATAATTTCTTTACTTTCGCTATTGAAGGTTTTCGAAAGTCGAATAATTTAATAGCTCTATTACCAAACCAGAATTTGTGGGTCAATGTCCTTGAAAAACGTAATGTATATTAATATACAAAGGAAATAAAACATTTTTAGATTGCATAGTTTGAAGACACGTTACTTTTCAGAATAATTATTTCATTATTCGTTGTGATATTGAGAAGAAATGAGATTTTAAATGAAATAACTCGTTGCAAGGAAATGTGCAAGATGGTTAGAATTGGTGTTTGGTTTATGTAATATATAATTTATTAAATTATAGTTATCGTGTTACAGCATAAAACAGTAACGGTATATATTTGTAAAAGGTATGTCATTATTTAACAAAAAAAAAAAAATTTTTAATGTACAAATAGTGTAAAATATTTAAAAAAAAAGTAATAAAAATTATTTCATTGATTATTTTCTTGTCATTCATTGAAAAAAACTCATTTTATAAATTGATATCATCTAATAAATTTGATCTTGATTCGTTCGTAATTATTCTTATGGGTAACATTAGAAAAAATCTTATTTTTAAATAGAATGCTAGAAATGTGATAAAAATATAACATAATAAAAAAGCAGTTAACAACCTTAAAATTTACTTAATGGCAGTAGATAAAAAATGCTAGTAATGCAGATGTGATAAATCATGTTTCTCTGTAACAAACAATATAAAAAAATTGTTGTTAAATATGGAATGACATCTTTGCCTGTTATTTATATATGTGCCATACGTGTACTTACATAGTTTGACAGAGAAAAATCAATATTGCTGTTTATCCTTTTAAGGAATAGGTGCTTGTATAAGATAAAATCAAATATAACGTTAATATGAAATCGATTGGTACTGGGAGAAAAACTGACCAACATTACTGTAATGAAATGAAAAAAGAAAATTGTTTTTAAATAATGGAATTGTATTTTTGTGCGTTATTCCCACGTATACCATATGAGCACGTTTCATAGTTTGACAGAGAAAAATCAAGATTGCTGTTTATCTTTTTCAGAAATAGGTACTTGTATAAGAGAAAATCAAATATGTTGTTGTTGTTGACGTTCATATGAAACCGATTGGTACTGGGAGAAAAACTGACCAACATTGTAATGAAATGGGAGGAAAATAACAGATATTTAGTGCGTTTGGTTATTATGCATTGGACTACACGCGAGTTTATAATTTATTTTTGTTGAATCAGGATAATTTTTAGCGATCTAACAACACGAACATTTTTTCCTAACTTAACATTTCTTTTTTTAATTTTTATTTTTCATTATGAACTTTTTACTAATATGAGAGTTTGATAGAAGTTGCATGATGTTCAGCACTTAAGTGTTTATAAAAAAAATACAACAAATACTCCATTTTATTACGACAATTATGGCTCTTGTAACCTAAGTTTTAAAGGAAAATAATATAGCAGAAATCATTCTTTAATTTGTTTAAAATTACTAATTAAAATATGAATATGCAGTGTATAAAAAGTACGTGGAAATTATGTAGTTAGAAATTTAATAATTTTTCCAAAGGAATATAAAAGAGAGAGAGAGAGAGAAGTTGCAATAATGGATAAATGTTAGAAGTTACATATGCATATAATTAGAATTTACATCTAGAAATTAAATATTTATTTTGTTGAATCAGTATAATTTTTAGCGATCTAACGACATGAATATTTTTTTTTCCCTTCCTTAACATTTCTTTTCTTTTTTACTTTTTCATTTTGGACCTATTACTAATATGGAGGTTTGATAGAAGTTTCATGGTGTTCAACACTTAAGTGTTTTTTTTTTTTTAAAGAGAATTAATATTCCACTTTACTACGACAGTTAACATCCTCCTAATCAAAGTTTTAAAGAAAACTAATATCAGAAGTCATTCTCTTATTTATTTTAAATTACTATTTAAAATATGAATATGCAAATGTATGAAAAAAAAGTATGTGAAAATCATATAGTTAGAAAGTTAGTAATATTTCTTAGGGAATATAAAAAAAGAGAGAAGTTACAATAAACGGAAAATTGTTAGAAGTTACATATGGATATGGTTAGAAGTTACATCTAGAATTTACATATTTATTTTTGTTTGAGGATAATTTTTAGTGATCAAGCAACGCGAGCGTTTTTTCCTTTCTTAAGATTCTTTTTTTTTTTAATCTTCATCATGATCCTGTTACTAATATGGGGGTTTGATAGAAATTTTATGATGTTCAAACTTCGAGTGTTTATTTAAAAAATACAATTAATATTCCACTTTATTACGACAATTATGGCCCTCCTTAAAGTTTTAAAGGAAAATAATATAGCAAAAGTCATTCTCTTATTTTTTTTTTTTAATTACTCTTTAAAATATGAATATACAAACGTATGAAAAAAAAGTAAAAAAATATGTGAAAATCACATAATTAGAAATTTAGCAATGACATAGTTAAAAATTTAGAAATATTTTCGAAGGAATATAACGAGGAAAGAGAGAAGTTACAATAATGAATAAATATTAGAGGTTACATATGGATATGATTAGAATTTACATATGGATATTGTTATAAACAACGTATGGATATGATTAGAATTTACATATGGATATGATTAGAATTTACATATGGATATAATTAGAATTTACACATGGATATGATTAGAATTTACATATGGATATCGGTTGAAACTATGTATGGATTTGATTAGAATTTACAAATGGATATTATTAGAATTTACATATGGATATCGTTATAAACTACGTATGAATTCGTTTAGAAGCTACATATGGATATGGTTAGAAATTACATATGAATATATTTATATACAGGATGGATAATGGTTACAATGGACGATAACCGATTACCCTGTTATTTGGTTTGGCCACTATAATTAAATGACTTTCCTACAACTTACCGAATATCTAGTTTAGGATATTCTTACCACTTAGAGAGTTAAAAATAGCCTAAACTAGATATTCCCCTATGACACATAGAGAGGTCAAATTCTTATCCCTATCAGTTCATTGGTTTGCATGTTTATCGGCGAAGTCAAACAAGCGAACATTCTTCCGGCTGCAAAACTTTCCATTAGAATGCACACTTTAAAACAACAGCTTATTACACACTTCTGAACAGAATTCGGAAACGGAATCGATTGTATCTGCAGAGAGCAATACTCGAACAACCCTTGTCTTTCTACTTTTTTCCTTTTTTTGTTATTGCGATTGATGGAACATTTTTTCCCTCTGCCCGGCTCGAACGTCACACAAAGCATCCTGTTTAATTACACAAAGTGTGCGTGCTGTGGGCGTCAACTGATTGCGAAATAAGCTTCCTTTTCGATTTCAAGGCCCCGTGGAAAATCTCTAAATCTCCCAACACTGATATTCATGCCAGTTTAGTACAACCGGGCGCAATGCGGGTGCTAATGGATTTTAAATGGCTTTTGGTCTTTTTGCTCATAGCCACCTGTGTGCTCAACACGTGAGTTTTTATTTTATTTTTATTTTACTACGAACGTGGCATTTCCATTGATGTTTTTCAAACCTTAAAAATTTAAGCAAGAAACACTCATTGTTGATACTTTTAAGAGTTTTTTTAATTGATCCTTCTATTTTATCAATAAATAATTATAGTAGCATAAAGAAAGCTAAGAGTTTTGATTGTTTATTTTATAGTTAAAAAGTTTATCGCTCGTATAATGTAGAATATATATTATTCTATTAGCTTAATGCCAATGGAATAAATTTTTTTTTTACAGTCTTCTTATAATTTTATATATTTGACTAAAAGTATAAATAACGTATAAAATAGAATTAAGAAAACTATACAATTATGTAAACTATAAATTATGTAATTTAGTCAAATATGTAATTTTACGTATTTACGTATAAAATATAATTAAGATAACTATAAAGCAATGTGTAAAAATAAAAGTTGTAAACTTGGTATATAATTTACTATTATTGTACGATTATCTTTTGACCTCTAACAATGTTATATCTACCCATAACAATGTTATAACTATAATTTTGAGGAATATTTTAATTTAATTAACTATATTGATGTTGCAATAAGTTAACTTCGGTTAATTTACATAAATAATAGTCAAATACTGTAGCGTATCTGTGAAAATGCACTAAAATATAAGAAAAGTTTACATGAGTGTTTTGATTGTTTATTTTATAGTTAAAAAGTTTATCGCTTGTATGTAGTATATATATTATTCTATTAGCTTAATGCTAAGGGAATATATTTTTGTTTTTGACAGTCTTCTTATAATTTTACGTATTTGATTAAAAGGATAAATAATGTATAAAAGATAATTAAGATAACTATAAAGCAATATGGAAAAATAACATTTATAAACTTGTATATAATTTATTATTATTGTATAGTTATATATTGAGCCCTAATAGTGTTAAATATACCCATAACAATGTTATATCTATAACTTGGTGGAATATTTTTTATTGAATCAACGTTAATGATGTTGCAATAAGTTAATTTCGGTTAATTTATTTAAATAATTGTTTACAAATACTGTAGCGTATTTTGAAAAATGCATTATATTTTAAGAATTTTTTAGTTTGAATAAAAACATATTACAGAATAACTAATCAACATAAATTTGTATAAACTTGTAACTAATACAAGAGTTTTTACTTTATATTTATTTCTATTGTGAATGTGAATTTTTTAATTTAAAAAGATGCTAATTTTTCTGAAGAAATAATAACATGACTAATCAGATTAATTGTAAACTCTATAAATAACGGATTTTTATCAAATGATCAAAATGAAATATATAATTGACGAAATCGAACTATTCATTTTTTAAAACCTAATGCCACTAATATATTTTTTACTAAGTTACTAAACTACATTCATTTTGTCATTCGAAATTTACTTTTAAACTAGCACATGCAACTAACTCAGCTTTACACAGTTTTAAAAAATAAAACTTATTAATTCTTTTTTAGAAAAGAAATAAATTAGTTGACATCATCAATAATAAACTGCCAGTAAACTATTCTACGGAATTTACAATTCTATTATAAAAAGAATTTTAATCAGAAGTGCAAAACATCTAAACGATCAAAAATAGAAATAGACGCAAGAAATAATAAAACCTGAAAAAAATATTTAAATGGTGTCAGATGTGATAAGATTTGTAATGTTATTTTCCATTCGCAATTCTTTAATAAACAGTTGTTAGTGCCATCTGGTGAAATAAAAAGTAATTAATTTAAAAAATTATTAATAAGAATTTTTTGGTAATTTTTGATTACTCACCAGATAAAATAGAAGTCCAATTTTTAAAATTCTGAATTTAAGTGCTATAGTTTTTGAAATTAATTAAAATGACCGTCTTATTTAATTAAAAAAAGAAATAATTATCATTTTTACGTAATATTTTTATTATTAGAACAATATTCTAAACAGAAAGGACAATCACTTACCAGTTTAACTTAGTAAAGAATTATAAAAACAAATAAAAACAATTTTTTTCGAATAAGTGATTAATTGAAAAATCGTCTGCGTTTAATGGTTTAGATGTAATGCAGCTTCAGAATGTTTAATTTTATATTATAACAATATAATACCTTGTTGTAAGAATATGATTTTTTTATTACAAATATGTTAAAATTACCGTCTAATTTAATTAAAAAAAAGAATTATAATTTGTTCGTAATATTTTTATTATTAGAACAGCATTTTAAAGGAGAGGAAAATATGATTACTTATCAGTTTAACTTGACAAAAAAAATTATAAAAACAAATAAAAATTATTTTTTACAAATTAAGTCATGAATTGAAAAATCGTCTGCATTCTTTTAGATATAATGCAGTTTCAGAATGTTTAATTTTATATTACGGTGAATTTGATTCCAAACAATATGCTAATAACAGAGGATTTCTAGAGAATTTTTAAAAGCACTGTTTTACATTGGTAAAGTAAGATTTCATTTAATTAGTAAAGAACTAATTATGAATCTTTCATAATTTTTCGCTATACATCAGATAGAAACATGAAATTTAGAGAAAAAAATGCTGGTTTACATAGCATTTTAATAGATTTTCAAATGCTAGAGTTTTTAAGTTAACAATAGTTTTAAGTTCGTATGCTGAATATATATATGTATATATAAGTTAGCTATTCGAGCCGTATCGATTTCGAAATTTTTAATTTTTAACATTACGGATATTAGTTATTTCTCAATAATGTTTTTCGCAACAATTTAATTTTAAGGTGTAATTTACAATTAATACATAATAACGTAATGCGTAACTTAATAGTGAAATGCATAATTTTAATAAGATAAATAAAATTTAAATAAATAATTTTCATAAAAATAAATTTTTATTCTCTTTTATTTATTTATTATTATTATTTTTGATGAACAATGTGTGGTTTTTTTTCTCTAATGTTTAATATAGAGCATTAATTTACAGAAATAAAAACATTTGAGGCAGCCTTGGCCAATATTTTGAAAAAAAGAAGAAAATTTTATGATTTTCATATTTTTCATATTTTTGAAATGAATTTAAACTCATTTTTCAAAAATTGATATTTTTTGAGATGCTTACCAAAAAAAAAAATATTTGTATTTGTTTAAAGAATTAAACTTTCCATTTTTTTCTTTGCATGTATTATATATCATTTTATATGTGTGTGCCCTCATTCTGTTGCAAATTATTTTTAAGTTCCGCTTATATAAGCCTCAAACAATCCACCGGATAGATAAGGGTAGAAAGTAATGTTCCCCTGGTAAGATTTTCAAAGATAAATATTCCGCATTTGCATCTTGCATGGAAAAAAAATCATTACCAGGCAACCAAACTGCCTATTTCAGATGTTCAGGTTTACACTATCACATTCGCTATTGAGTCATCTTGTTTTTGAAAACAATGACTACAATACAAGCAATCAGTAGCCTCGAGCTGGGTCATTCTGCACGCTACTACAAGGCCACGAGTTGAACTAAAAGGTTATTTAATATATCGTATTGCATATTAATGCATTATGCATATTTAATGTTAATGTATGGTATTTAATATATTATAATTCAATGTATCGTTATGCAATATAAATATGTTAATTTAAAATTAAATAATATGTTAATAACGCAATAAAAGAGAAAGTCAAAATACTAAATAAATTATTAAAATATATCTATTTTGAAAGATCTTAGATACTGCAGAGCTTTGAATTTTTCATTATGATTTCGCTTCCCCTCAGTATGTATTAAAAAAAATAAGGCCTCAAATTGTAAAAAAAATTTCTTTGAAAGTTGACAAAAATATGTGGTATTTACACCAAACCTAATTAACGTCTACATGAAAAAAGAATAAATTGTCTAGATAATGAAATAATAGTTTTTGAACCATTATACAAGATAGTAATATTAATATATTCATAAATTATAATATGACAACAGCCCCATAGCCTAACTCTACATGACTAACGTAGAGGTACTCTAAATCCGTAAATTGAAATGTCTTTGTTGCAGATTTGAAGTGAAACTGCGAACTCCTGTTGCAATTCCTGGTATTATTCGTTTCCAATTGCTTTGCACCAAAGTGCAGCGTTAATTCAACAAATTGAAATGTTCATTAAAAAAATAGTTAATAAATTTAGTATATTTATGGGATAATTATTAAGATGCACAAACATTGCGTAGTGTTCTGCATTAGAGAGAAAAACTATATCATCTGCTCACAATTTTCCAACAGCAAACTAAGTAATGGTGATTAAAAATTCCATTTAAGAATCTTTAGCAAATTAAATTAAATGTCTCTACCAAAAAATTATGTTACAAACTATAACAATGGGAAAAAAAATACACACACATCTCATTACAAGTGAAAGTCAGTGGAGATCCTTACTTTTTACCGATAAGTCCAGAATTTGTTTGCAAAATGACTCAAAGGGTGTCTTGGTATGGTGGCAGCCTGGAAACCATTATTATCCCAGTTATACACATGAAAGAGACAGATTTGGATTAGTGCAGTGTATATATGTGGGTTAGTATTGTTTGGAGGACAGCAATGACCTTTATACCACCCCAAGAGATTCAGTTATTCAAAGTTGACATCCTTGATCCAATTTTTCATACTTATACTGATGCATTTGCACTCCTTATTGCATTCCACAAGACGGCAATGCCAGACCACATAGAATTGGGATGGGGGAGAATCACCACCGTGAGCAGTGCATATGAGTTATTCAGCACATTATCCGGGCTTGCAGCTGATTGGGAAAGCTCTAGAGAGACGTATTGCCAAATTTAACCCGCCCTCTGCAACTCTTCAGAATCGTTGAATTACTTTGACTTAGCAATGGAGTTTTCTCTAACTGAATCAATAAACATCATCATTTTGAGCAAGAAACATCGTTATCGTATCTATATTGCTGTTATAAGTGTTTACACACCGATGATCTCGGATACTTTGATTTCGGTATGTTTCCATTTTGTACGTTTTTTAAACAGACTGATTGATTTCGAAACAGATTATTTTATTGTTAACGCTGCTTGATTAATGTCTTTGCGAAATTTTATTATTAACAATTTCCCAACCGCAGTGTTTCTGATTTTGTGAAAGCAGTGTAATTTCTTCACATACACAGTTAAAAAGCTGAAAAAAGTGTTATGTATGAACTCGTATATTCGTATCACTCAAAATTTGCATAGATTGATTTAAAAATCGAGATATGGTGGTATATGCAAACCAAGAATAAACATCCCTAGTAATCTATGAGTTATTTTATAATTACTTTTTATATTCAATGTTACACAGATTCACACTGAAATAGCAACCCCAAAAAGGAAACTGAAATCCACTTACGAGTTTATCATGTTTAGCATGTTCTTTTCACTGAAAACCGTAAATAACATTCAATAACCACAACCAATCCATGAAGCATTATTAACATGATATTACATGAGCTAAATTCAATTTGCCACTGGAATATTAGAATCAACAAAAATTGTAATATTGGCACAGTTCAACTTCAGCATTTACTCGATATTTTACGTTATTTAACAAGCAAGTTTGTAAATCGTATTTTTTGTGAGTGTTTTTGACAATGTCGTTTTTATGAATTTTATCAAAATACATGAAATCACAAGTTTTTCAGAATTTTCCATCATTTTAGAGGGGATCAGTTCTGTAACATATAGATTTACCCACCCTTTATAAATTTCGGTTTTGTTTTCCACATGTTCGGCGGCGTCGCGAACTTAGTAGCATCATGTTTACACATAATAATGAAAACAATTGCATAACATAATGCAATATGATCCAAAATTTCGATACACCCATGAATTTATTAATAACGTTTAATAATTGAAAGCAAATGCTTGTAATTAATTACAGATGTTTATAATTCAGTTCATGTTCTACAAATGAAATCACAGTAAATGCTCAAAGTATAAAGCGTTCTTCTGCTTACATAAATTAACCCAGTGACACATTTTGCATCAATACCATACTGTAATATCTTATTGTTATACTGTAATATTTTATCGTTGTTATTTTTTACTTTCCTATTCACCTTCTGCACCATGCGTTGACATATTCCATACGAAACTTTATTTTGGCTGGAAAATCTCTTCCATGATATTCTGTGGTATTCGAGTAAACTATTTTTAAAAAGTTCTGCAATTCCTTCTTCCACTTGAAGCCTACTACTTCTATGACAGCCATTACAACGCCAATTTCTCCAAAAATCATTTTTACTAAATTTTAAATCGTCATCTTTGTCAATTTAATTCTTGTTGTTATTTTATATCCAAACTCAATAAGCATCGCAATGAAAGATGAAGTTGTAATAATGTTTGATGTGAAAATCGTTTTCTCTAATGACAGTGCCAGGACTGAAAAATAGCGGGGTTTTTTTCCTATGCTGGTAAATATAATTTAAATTAATGTAGAGCATGTTGCTCTGTCTGTAGAATATGAATTGAAAGATATGCTCACTTTTGAATTGCGAGTATGTGCTTCCATTTGTTAAAGTTAATTAGCAATTTCATGGATATATCGACTTTTGAATTGTACAATATATCATCAAAGATTATACATCAGAATTCAAACATGAATCAAAATGAAGAAAACACTGTTTCCTTAGGTTCAAGATTAAGCATCCAAAATAATTGTTTGTAGAAATCTTTTTATTTTACATAATTATTTTGCAATGTAGTTTGATAAATGAAAAACACTTGATATACCAGTATGGTTGGCTTGACATAAAAACTTGTTGACTTGCTGCTTGACTTGTGATTGATACGTATCCATGTTTCAGAAAATGTCAAAACAGTCAAATTGTAATAAAAAAAATATATAAAAATAAAATGAGTAGATATAGTAAAAATTAGTAGTATATGAATCCTCTGAATGATACCAAATTCTGGAATAAAATAGAGAGTCTTTAAAAATGGCAAATAAGTCGGAAGTAGCTGGCACCATAAATGAAAGTATTTCTGTCATTTCCTGCATGGGGACCGACGTTAAAGAGAAAAAACAGTGCGACGAAGTGGCCATAACGGCTTAACATGACTGTGTCTGCAAGCACGATGTCGCATATCAATGATTGCACATGACCTTGCTTTCCACCTTGCAGAGCCAACAAGAAGTACTGCGTCACAACTAAGTATTTACAGACAACTACTGCATACATGTAAGAAAATTTTGAGCATCGTTATATGGAGGGCTTTGCACCAAAGAAGTTGCTTAAATTGCACTTTAGATCACTTCAACTGAACACATCAGCAATGGCGTACCAGGCTGTTTACGTATATGTCCCAGTTTCGCCTACTAAAAGTTTCCCAGCGATTACTGATCTGGATGATGTCAAAAAATTAGACCAGCAACATACTTCAATTGCTAATGCGGTCGTTTGATGGTTTGATTCCTGTAAATGGTTCCACTGATCTAGCCACGTGGTACTGTAACTGCATATTGAGATGACATCTTTGTACAGTATGTTCGCCCATTTCTTGCAGGCGATAATGCCCAAATGTAAAAAACTCGAATTATTAGTCAATACTAGCCACCACAATCATCTGACTTAAATCCCATTAAAGCTTTTATATTCCATATCTTTTTACGGGGTAGGGTTTTCAGCCCTACGCCCAACAGTCATATGAGACCGGGGCCTACGGCTTAAAATGGATTCTAACCCCTACAAACATACATGGCACCGCCGGGACTCGAACGGGAAACCTGTGGCACCGAGCGTCATTCGGCCATCAGGCCCTATTCTAGAAATTAAAAATCGTTGTACCTTTACAATATCTTTTTTTTTGACGACCTTCTTGTCGTATGAGGTGACTATGTACCATGTGATCGGTCTTTCTCATATTTTCCAACCGCTTTGATCTTCATATTTTCCCCAGGAACTCTTAGTTATCACTCTCGAAGTATTTGATTAGGAATGGTGAATAAACATAACAAAAATGTACCATTTTAGAACGTTATTAAATGAAGATGACTTGTGAAAAGGAGAAACTGGCAGATTTCGAGATTGGAGATGTTGTCTTTTTACGGGATAGGGTTGTTAGCCCTACTCCCAGCAATTATATTAGACCTTGAACCTACGATTTAAAGTGGATTCCGAAACACTAAAAACATCCATTTCACCGCCGGGACTTGAACCCGAAACATGTGGCACCGAGCGCCAGTCACTCGGTCATCAGGCCTTATTCTAGAAAATGTGCTCGCCTGACATTAATCAATGCCATGTCTTTTATATCTTTTTTTAATTTAAAATACTCATTTTTTAGCATATGAGGTGACTATGTACCAGTGATCGGTCTTTCACATATTTTTCAGTCGTTTTGGTTTTCATATTTGCCTCAGGAACACTTAGTTATTTCTGTCGAAATATTAGATTAGAAATGACAAAAACATAGCAAAAAAATGGAACATTTGAGAATGTTATTGAATGAAGATGACCCGTCAAACGGGGAAACTGATCAAGCTAACGGAGATGATGATAAGTATGACCTTTGCATCGTACCCCCGGGACTCGAACCCGAAACCTGTGACACCGAGAGCTATTCACTCGGCCATCAGGCCGTCATCGGTAAAATGTGCTCATTAAAAATCGTTGTACCTTTTCAATATCCTCTTATCTGACAACGACCTTGAAATTGAACGCCTGGCATTGGTTAATCGCATGTCTTTTATCTCTCTTTTTTTAAATTTATAATAATCCTTTCTTGGCGTATGAGGTGACTATGTACCATGTAATCGGTCTTTCTCATATATTCACCAGGAACACTTAGTTATATCTTTCGAAGTATTTCATTAGGAACGGCGAACAAACAGACCAAAAAAAGAACATTTGAGAACGTTATTGAATGAAGATGACCCCTCAAAAGGAGAAACTGATCAAGCTAGCGAAGATAAGCCGGATGGCGAAAATTATACCGCGTCAAAGAAATTCCGAGTAATTCTTAAGCAAACACACACGACCTTTGCATAATTAACCTACAAGCAAGCCTTACTGCCAACAAGCAAATTAATTTAATGTTAAGTGATACAGAAGTGCATTTGATTGGAGCGAACTTCTACTTAAAATTGAGTGCGCATTTTTTTTTCCAGTTAAAGGGATGTTAAATATTTTTTTTTTGTAAATTAATGAGCAGTCTTGAATATAATGCGTAAAAGGAAAAATAAATAAAAAGTTTTTCTTTTAACTAGAACTAAAAATACAGATTTACAATGGGGTAGTTAAAAAATTATAAATAATAAAAATTTAAAAATTATAAATTTTTGAAGTATAAAAAAAAAAAAAAAAAAAATATTAATTAAAAAATATAAATTAAAATTTATGTATTTAATAATCAATCAATTTACCAATTTCACAATTTTAATTTAATAATGTCTACTTATTAATTAATTATAACAACTGTACAATTTTAAGTTAACATTGCCTACATATTATTAAATTAACTTTAGAATTTTCAAATTTTTAATTTAACAATATCTACTTGTTATCAAATTACATTACGCGAAAATAATCTTCTCCTTCATTGCCGCAACAATTCCATCGTGGGCCAACGAGAAACCTGTGGCACCGAATGTCAGAGCGCTAGTCATTTGCCATCAGGCCCTATTCTAGAAAATGAGCTCATTAAAAATCATTGTACCTTTTCAATATCCTTTTATTTGACAATGACCTTGAAATTAAACCATGCGTAATGCCATGCCTTTTACTATATCTCTCTTTTTAATAATTTTAAATTAACTTTTAATTAACTTTAGAATTTTCAAAATTTTAATTTAACACTAAAAGAAAGTTCGACTTACCATTTTTGTAAGACGCAAATTTTCTAATCATACAACTAACATAATTAATAATATTACGTATAAAAATTATTTGGGAAAAATAAACCGTTTGTAAAAAACAGAAAATATTTACAAAACATCCAAGATTTTTGCAACTTTTTCAATTTAGACGAGGAGTCTTTTCAAAGTACCATTTGTGACCCAGAATTACATAAAATTGTTTCTTTTTACCATATAGAAATCTCCTGACTAATATGAAACTTCCCTTAAAAGAATTACTTGAAACTTCCTTGAAAAGCTGCTTTCACTTCAAAGTCCTCAATAGATATCCTAACTGTATATTTTAAATTTGCTTCCATTTGAACGAGTTCTTTAAATACTTCCAACATGGAACAAATTTTATCCGCTAAAACTGAACTTGAAACTACATCAATAAAAAATTCAGTTTGTCTGCATCCTTATTCGTCGGTGGGTTTCGCAGCATTTTTCATATGCTTCCTTGGTTCTCGTAGGTGATCTGTCTACAATTCTCCAACTCCTGCTACATGAGATAATAAGAAAGATTCTTTGATTCTGTTTTCTATCGCATTCATTTCATCCTTTGTCATATCTGTTTACACAACCGGAGCAGTGAATACATCTGGTTCCGTATTCTCTAAATCATCTGACTTTCTAAATGTTTCTGATTCACCAATCGTAACTCTTTCTTCCAGATTGACTACCAACTCTTGTATCATCTTTTTCCAAGACATGTTTTTCTTTCCTTTCCCAAACATTTCTTCCTTTCTTCCAATAACTAGAGAACCTCAGGAGTTAACAAATCCCACCACTATAGCTTCAAGTACCTGCACAGAAGGCCATCTTCCTTCTTCGTCGAAAGATTAAGTGGAATATTAGCAAGCTTCGCTTCTATAAGAGGTTCTATCTATTCTATTTTAACATTTGGAAAGCTTTCCTCGCCTTATTCACTAGCTAACTCCCTAACTTTTTTAAATCTAGCCAAAAAAATGACACGATTCTTTCATTATCTATTTATCCCAGTAACAGTAATATCAATGACAACAACTATAATATTAACTAACAGATATTTAAATTTTGATAAAAAGGCTTTCCTACAAACTTTGTTTTTCAATACTTCTTTATTAATATATACTATATATATTATTACACAACTGCAACTACTAAATGCTAATTTTTTTAAGGAAACCAAAATAAACTAATCGTAAGCAAAAGCTGAGAGTTAATCCTACTGTAACATTAATATTATAAAAAAAAAACCACAAATCTGTATAGCATTACCCCCTGTTTATTTTTAAAGTATTCATTCATAAAGTAACTACTTATTCTTAAAAAGTGGTTCTCAAAGAAAATTAAACAGCAACACTGACCAATTAACGACGAACACATAATTTTCAGCCTGAAAAATACAAAAGAAACTTTTCACCTCTGTTCGTCACAGGAAATTCTTTCGTAGAATTCATACGAACAGGAACTCTCGTAACTTTAGAAATCTACGTCATTCATCCTATTGGCCAATCCACTTCGTCATATCCTTAATAACGTTGGTTCGTTATTTGAATGGAACAAAGTTACGATTTACAATGTATACAGTTTAATTACAATTAATATTTACAATTAAATAATCAATCTATAATCAAAAATCTGTTGCCCACACACGATTAACCTTTTCCAGCATTGTTCGTGCTCGTCTATCCTTTTTCCAACCCTTTCTTCTGGCTCAATAGCGGCCTGATGGTCAATTGGTACCACAGGTTTCCGGTCCAAATCCTGGCGGTGGCATGAATGTTTGTTAGAGGTTGGGAATCTACTTTAAACTGTAGGTACCGGTTTAATTATCCCAAAGTGTGCACAAAATAACAGTAGAGCGACAAATTAACTCAATCAGTTTATTTTACACTCATGTCCATAAATTAAGGATAATGAAGTCAAGGCAAAGAAAGAGACCGAAGCAAAACAAATTTGACTTATTTGTAAAGTCTATTTATTAAACAAAAGGTAAAGAACAAAAAAGATGCTATATGTTTGACATAATTAATAAAAATTGCGATTTTTACTCCCTGGAGCAAATTTTAAAAAAGAACCTATTGACAAACAACAGTATAACATGGTTAGTATGATGGTTAATATGGAGTATGTCTCCCGGAAGATGCAATACAGGCCTTACAACGCCTAGGCATGCTGAGTATCACATTATCAATCTGATCTTGGGGAATATTACACCACTCAGCAAGCAATGTCCTCCGAAGTTCCGGTTGACAGGTGGGAGGGGGTGGACGGGCTGCAATTCGTCGGCCAAGCATATCCCACACATGCTCTATTGGATTCAAGTCTGGTGAGTATGCTGGCCAATCCATACGGGTGATATCCTCCAATTGAAAGCATTCGTCTGCAATGTTTACACGGTGAGGACGGGCGTTGTCATCCATAAACAGAAATTCAGCACCCATGGCGCCCCGAAACAAACGTACATGTTGTTCCAGAATGACATCCCGATAGATGTGGCCTGTCATCGTTACACTCTGAACATACAGGTCTGTTCTGGAACCAAGAATAATTCCTCCCCAAACGAGCCATCCTGCACCACCGTAACGGTGTCGTTCAATGGTGTTCTCTTGGTGGTAACGGGTACCTGGCGCTCTCCATATGAAAGTCCGGCGAGAATCAGACTGCAAACTAAACCTGGACTCGTCGGAAAACATCACACAAGACCACTGTTGCGGTGTCCACAATGCATGCTCTCTACTCCAGGTTAATCGCAGGCGACAGTGAGTTGCGGTAAGTGGAACACATCTGACAGGCCTACGAGGGTATAGACCAATGTGCCCTAAGCGTCTGTACACGGTCTGCCTTGAAACTGTCGTACCGGTAGCTGAAGAGAGCTGACGAGACAGGTATGATGCTGTGCTCCGTCTGTTTCTTTTGGCAGTAACTGCTAAATACCGATCCTCATTCTGCGTTGTAACTCAGGGGCGACCTGTGCTGTAATATCTACTCACATTACCATCATCTTGGAATCGTTGCCAAAGCCTGGAGATGACACTTTGGGCGATTCCAAGTTCCTCGGATACTTCCAGCTGGGTACGTCCACATTCCAGTCATCCGATAATTCTACCACGTAAAAAATCATCCAAATGCTTCCTTTGTGCCATAACTATGCGGTTATTGCACTGAAAGGCTTTTAAAGCGCTTGTGAACAATTTTACTTCTTTGCCACCATTCCTTATATACCCCTCTCTTACACTCTCGTCATTGTGACGTACTATCCGCGCCATCTGGTGGTTTCCTGTAATTTGCATATTCTTCTTCAAGATGTGTGTGATAATTCTACAGGTGAAATTTTTATTTTAGAGTTCAATTTCTGTGTGATTCTGAATTATCCTTAATTTATGGACATGAGTGTACATTGATGCAATATTAGCAATAGAGCGACAAACCAAATCAAATATGACCCAATATCTTTCCTCTGTATGTGAGCTAAATCCGGTAGCTACTGGACTCCCAAGTATATTGGGGATGGAAGGGGGGGTGGGTGCTGCGAAGTGGGGTGCCAGTCAAAAGTTCACTGAACTTCACTCAACAAAAAATAATGATCCATCCAATTCTGAAAGCCATTTTAGTAATCCTTATTGTAACAGATGATTTCACTGTGTTTTTGTATGTTTACAAAAAAAAATATTAATTGTAAAATTTATTTTACAATCTTAACTACCTATTAGTTAATTTACATAATAACTAGTTATTTTACATAGTTACTAGATAATGTGAATAATTATCAGTTTATTAATCAGTTTAACTGACTTCCTCCATTATTTTAAGTTTTAACTAAATTATGGGTTTTAACACTAACAATTTTTATTTTTATTTTCCCAGCAATGCCAGAAGAGGCGGAGGCGGAAGCAGAGGTAGTAGTTCCAGAGGTTCCAGTTCCAGAGGATCCAGTTCCAGTCGTGGATCCTCATCTGGCTCCTCATCATCCAGAGGAACTTCTTATGAGTCCAGAAGCAGAGACCGGCCTGCTCCTCCACCTCCCCCTCCCCCGAAACCAAAACCGCCACCCCCACCTCCACCTCCACCGAAACCAAAACCACCACCCCCTCCACCTCCACCACCGCCACCGAAGAAACCGGAAATTCCGCAACCGGCTGTGAATCCTAACTATAACCCAAATTATGGAAACAGTCAGCCGGCTTATAATCCCAATTACAGGGAACCAGGAGTGAACGCACAACCACCGCCCTACTCTCCAAGAGAACGACCTCCGCAGTACAGTCCCAATGCACAGGGTGCTCCTCCACCCTACAATCCGAGCGGACCTGGTAATGTATAAGATTTCAAGAGATAGAGTGTTCCTTATATTATACGATCTATTTTAATTTCGACGAGATTGAATAAGGGTTAGTGTTCCTGTGCTGATTAGAGCATATCGACACAATTGCGAATAGTAAATTAAAGTATCAATTAGCATGTTTTGTTGTATTCTCTGTTCTTTTTTTTCGTTTTTTTTTTTTTGCTGTTATTGTTCATAATCTGCCACAGGAAATAAAAAGTATCAATTAAAAGTTTTAGTAAATTTAGGATGAGCCTATTTCAATTTTAAAATCAGAAGGATTGGAAAAAAAATTAAATTAACAAAACCTGTGGACGACGATGAAACCAATGGGGATTGCAAGGGAAAAAGTGAGGGAGAGGGCAACTGAACGTGGGAACGCTGTCGGGAGAGTAGTCATAAATAGAAGATAGAAGGGGATGTTAGAAGATGTTGGAGAAGGGGATGTTGATAGAAGGGGATCCATGCCAGTTTGACGGCCTCAGCTGGTTGATTTTAATTTCAAGCAACAACAAAAAAAATAATTATAAAAATATATTTTTAAAATGTGTTTAATTACTCAAAAAAAATATAAAGTAGTTCTCAAACATTTTAGTTATGACCATTGCTTAATAAAGGAAATTCTAGCGTGGCCCCATTTAAATAATTTTCATCCTTAAATGTCTTTATCTTTGATGTTTAATTCAACTTATTTTACGCGGCCTTATGGCCAATTGCCTAGCGCTCTGGTATTTGGTAAAAAGTGATAAAATCCATCTAAGGTAACATTTCATTTTAAAGCTGGGCTTCATTGACATCCTTATAGCATGGCAGAAAATAAACAAAATTCTAATATTCTCTGTGCTACATTACTTGTATCGGATCCCTGGGCTTACATTTCTACACAATAATGCCCTGCCAGACATAAAAATCGTTTGTCTTCGTGGATTTCAAACACTTTCATGTCCTGTAGATTACCAAATGAAGTTCTGAAGCCTATTATGGTCTGATGAGAAGGCCCTCACAACCATCCCAGTATTTCACATCATAATTGATGATTCCAATTAATAGGAGACAATTTGGTAGAACTTCGCAGATGGACTTCCCTCAATTCGTTGAACCAACACCTAGCTATCTTGAATTGGATTTCTCTATATGTAACTGTACCTCCTGAATAGATTTCCTCCTCTAGAATAGATACCTCCTGTAGATTTCATCTGTAATTTTAATTATATATATATATATATTCTGTATCACCTGCACAAAAAAAAAAAATTATCTGAAATTTTAATCGTTATATATATAATATGGGGCAATGTAGTAAAAGAAGCTATTGCATAAAATGCTTGGCGATTTTTTTTATCCAAATTATTTTCATATATTTTTGTTTAATGACTAGTCATTAAATAAAGTGGAAAATTCTATTAAGGTAAAGTACTAAAAGAGAGAAACCAGTAGGAATTTACTGAAAAGATGCATATGGAAGTTTGTGTCGTTCTACGGTCATTTTGTGCACACTTTGGGCTAATTAGACCGGGACCTATTGTTTAACATGGATTCCGAACCCCTAACAAACATCTATACCACTCCCATAATTCGAATCTGAAGCCTGTGGTAGCAGAGCGTTAGGCTAATTGGCCATCAGGTCGCCTGTATATGAAGGAGAAAGATGTATAAAATAAAGTATAGGACTATTTTTTTCATTGAGGAAAGTAAGAGAAAATATAAACACCTACTTGTCGCAACAAGGAAGTAAACTGTTTCATTTTAAATTGCACTTAATTGTATTTCTCACACAAAAAAAAAAAACTTGAAAAGGGAGGCATGAAAAGGCCGTGCATAAACGAAAAGAGCATTAAAAAAATGCAGATTTTTTTTTACTGAAAAGAAAAAGAGAACTGTTATTTATTTGATATTTTCTTACACAAGAAATTTAGTAGGTGAATTTATAAAATTAATTAATTTAATAGGCTAATTTTTGTTACAAAAAAGAAAGCTTAAATGGTATTGTAAATGTTTAATATTTTGTCACTTGGATTTTACACAAAAAGTTGTCGAGTGCCGGACTATTTTCTGTGAACTGAACAATAGCAGCTGACTAGAGATATATTTCGCAATCTAGAATATTTTCAGACAATTTCATCGATGTTTTGTGCAATAAACTCTTTTTTATGCACAGGGTAATGAATTTCAAATAATATTTTTTGTATTAATTTAACTCTTTCTATAATTTATTTACAAATTGAGAAGTCACTAATTTCTTAGAAAGTAAAAACGGAAAATGTAAATAGTTATTCAAAAACATTTTTCAACCTAATTTCTTCTTTAAATTTTTATAAAATTAGAAAAATAAATTAAATAAGTATATAAAATCTTAATGTTTAAATTAATTCAAGATTCCATGTTCTACCGTATGATTTCCGCAGGTTGGCTGCTATTTTATTTATGCTTGAAAGTATTAATATTTGCAAAGCGAAATATAAAAACATATTTGAAAAACCAAAATAAGATAACTGTTAAAACTACGCTATATTTTTAAATTCAAGTTATACTCCTTGGAAAGCTGTGAACAAATAATAAATTACTGTATTTTGTTTGGCATGTTCGCTACCAAACATTTTGCAAATTATTTTAACACAGATTCTTTTTGTTCATCCACTAGCTTCGTTGTGCGCGCGATGTATAGAAAATTATATATTTATGTATAATTTAATAACATTTTGCTATTCATTCAACAGGACAACCTGGTTTCAGACAACCTAATCCAGGTGAGGCACCTCCACCATATAGCCCACAAGGAGGAGTCCCAGGAGCCAACTATCCAAGACAACCTGGAATGCCAAATTATCCTCAACAAGGCGGTGTCCCAGGTGCCAGCTATCCAAGACAACCTGGAATGCCAAATTATCCTCAACAACCTGGAATGCCAAATTATCCTCAACAAGGTGGTGTGCCAGGTGCTAGTTATCCAAGACAACCAGGCATGCCTCCACAAGGAGGTGCACCTGGAGTAAACTATCCAAGACAACCAGGAACATTTAATCAACCAGGACCAGGAAGCATTCCGGGAGCTAACTATCCAAGACAAACCTACACATCATATCCAGCAAATACTTTAGGAAGTAATGTGTGGCAACCACAGTCCAACAGACCAGCGCCCGCCTACATGAATTATGGAGGAATTCCAACCGGTTCGAACATGTATTCGAAGCCAGAAAAGAAAAAGGGATTTTTGGGATCTTTGATGTCTATGAAACCGCACAAGACCAAGAAGAATAAGTACTTTGGATCTCAACCAAGTCCATATGCTGCAGGTGGTATGGGAGGAATGGGTGGTTATGGAGGAGGTATGGGAGGAATGGGTGGTTATGGAGGAGGAATGGGTGGTATGGGTGGAGGATTTATGGGAAAACATGGAAGTAAAGCAGCCATGTATACCATACTACCATACATGGCAACCAGGAAGGTACGCAAATTCCATAGGCCTAGTTTTGGGTATTTCCCAGTGTTTTACCACAGTCCTTTCTATCATCATCATCATTATCATTATGGGCATTCGCATTATGATGTCTACAATAACGAATATGGCAAGTATTTTTTTTAAATTAATAATTATTTTATTTCAAGCTACATTATATTTCTATAAAATTAAATTGATTATTTGATTTCTCCAATAATAAACACTATGACATAGCTACCAATATTGAAGAATGAATAGTATTAGAAATGAATACAAAATAAAAGATGTTGGGCTAATCTTTTTAAAACCCTGTCATATTTTAAAGCTTCCTTTAGTTTATCATTTTTTCTATCACATAATTATAAAATTGGGTGATAGGCATTTTAAAGTTATTGATAGATATTAAAATTACTTAGCTTCTTCTTACAACTTGTTTCATGCATCCAACCATTGAATTGACATTGGTGTAAATATCTTTTCCATGTTCCTAAATGTGCTTGTTTTGGGTTCGAAGCGGAAAACGATCGAAACGGGTTTTTTCCTACCTCACATGAGCTATGACTCAATTCCGAAATTTTCTTTGGTAAATCTCACTGAATCATTTTGAGGACGTGATGTTTTGAGTTGCGATATGTCCATGCTTAAAGATCGCCGTTTAGTTTTTCATTTGTGATGGATTATTTTACCGTTTCATCGATAAGAATTCTCTATTTCTTGTACAAAAATCCTTTTTTAAGGATATTTCCTGATTTTTGATAAAATTCAAGGGATTTATATGCAATTATGAAGATCGGAAGAAGGAGCTGAAATGTGTCTCCTTTAATAAATCGGGAGAATTGTCATGTATACTATAATATAAAAATAGTCCTAACATACTAAATTTTAAAGAATTAAGAAATGAAATGAATATTAAATGAAACAAATTAATTATCCATATTTAATATTTTATGAAGTAAACTTCTATTTCTAAGAAGTTTTTAAAGATAAGTAAAAGTAAAAATTTAGATAGATTGATTAGCATATAACTGTGCCTTTTTATGTTTCCAATATCTACACTAAGTAATATTATTAACAAAACTATCGAATCTAAAAAATATTTTATCTCATTACTCTTTGATAAATAAATAAAAACTTTTCGATGGAATTTATTTAATTTCGCTGTTTTCCATTTAGTTGGTAGATGTAATAAACCTCTTACGCCGGATAATGCTAAAGTTATGTGTAACTCTACAAGAAATGAAGTGTAAGTATTTACTTTGAATACTATTTTTTTGTTGAATTTTAATCTTGATTAATTTTTTTATATTTTATTTTAATATACTTAGTTTCTTTTATTTTACTTTGATCTCTTCATTTTTAACTCTACAAGTAATCAAGTTTAAGTACGTTAAAAAAAAATTGTGATTGTGTAATTTTTATTGATTGGAATTTTAAGAAATTTGTCAAAGAAATTGATCAAACAGTCTTCACAAATTAGGCACAAAAGAAAAACAGATTTATTTTATGCCATTGAACCAAACAAAATGTAATTAACATAAACAACAAAACAAAAAAAAAACCCCACCATAATATCAGAGTGCAACCACCTCTTACAACTATACAGGTATGGCAGTGATGTTCCATGGTCAAAATGATAGTGTTTATTAACTAAGTTACCATAAAAGCACATTTATATGTGAAATACTTCGGAAGGGTTAGAAGGAGTATTACGTGTAGCAATACGTTTCAGCAATACCAGACTGAGTATACCAAACATACTCAATTTGATTCAAGTCAGGAAAATGCTGGTAAACCCATACGCCCAATAGTCTCCTTACAAAGATAATTCGTCAACCACCCAGATCAGTTTGGTCTAGTATTAACATCTTGTAGGATGAAGAAATCAATAATTGTATCTGCGTAAACACATACCATTGTTCAAGAATGTCATATCTCAACAATTCAGCAACTTGCAAAGATAAATAGGCAAATGCTGCCATCCAAAGAGATACTAGCCAATACATATTCACATCCATTGAAACTGTTCCTTTTATGGATATGGCTGGGACAATAGAGAGTTGCTGGTTCCTACTAGGCCAGCAATCTTCTTTTGCAAACAAAATCTGGAATCATCAGTAAAGATTACAGACATTTATTGACTTACACTGCGATTGACATGTATGCAGTTTAATTGAAATTTTTATTTCGATGGTGTGAAGGGATGATACATAATGATGGATATCTTCAATACAATCCTTTATCATGAAGCCTGTTACGTCGAAACCCAGGTCCCCCTGCTTAGGGGAGGTCAACGCCCTATGCCCAGAAAAACACCCTGTCTGCAGGGGGTGAGGGCCAGGGAGAGAAAGAAGGAATGTAAGTAAAAGGAGTTGAACAACTGCGACCAAAGAGAGAGGTCGTGTAGCAAAGCATCTTCGAGTATGACGGCTGCATAATTAAGAGAGTTGAACTTCTGTAACCAACGAGAAAGGTTGCGTGTGGCAGTCCATCCATGAGTGCGATGGCTGCATAAACAAATGAGTTCAATAAGTGTAACCCCAGAGAGAGGTTGTGTGGTCAGTTCATCTTCGAGTTTGATGGCTGCCAAAATAAAGGAGTTTTATTTACATACAGTCCACTGTGTCGAATATTATTGGAGTTTATTTTATTTGTCCGAGCTATCGAACAAAGCCTTCTGCTCACAGTTCTTCTGGATACCAGCCTTTCAGTAGTACTTGCATGATTTGAAGTGAGTTGGAATAGTGGTTCTATGCCTCCTTGAAATTGGCTATAAATAGCGACACTTGTAGCTTTAAGTCTTTTCAATACTTATTCTCTTCTAGAAATTTATTCTATGAATTACAGAAGAACACACAATTCATCATCTCGATTCATAGAACTAGCTATTGCCTTCTTATGTTCGTGCAATGTCTCACCATCTTAATTTCTCAGATAAAATAATGTCGAGTATCCATATTTTAAAAAATTGTCTCGAAATTTCATCTCACAGTTTCTACTTCTCGGCCACACAGTTTAAACTTGGTCCAACGTTTAATGGTGTGCTTCGGCTCCGACGATGCCATCATCTCTAGTATGGACAGATTTGTTGCAAGTAAAAGAAATTTGCTTATGGTAGTTAATTATAATATTAAAATGAAAAAGAAGAAAGAAATAAAATGAAAGGAATTTAAAATCAGAATAATTTGTAAAAGTTAATTTGTCTTGGGGAAAAATTAAAAGAGTTCGAGTAAAATTCTTCGATGTCTTTTTACATTATCAACTGCAGTAAATTGCCAAGACTTCATAGAGTGTAAGGAATTAAAAAAATTTAAAAGAAATGTTTTTTATAAATAGTTTGAGAATATAATAGAATGATGGATTTCTTTATTTCTTATAAATCAATTTGTACCTAAAACTTTACAAAGAATTAAATTTTTTTTTGTACTTTTTATATTTCTATTACGTCCAAATCATAACACTAAAAAAATTTTTTGTACAGTAATAAATAAATATATCTTTAATGATTTAATTCATATGTAAAACACAATAGCTAAATCTTGTTCACAAATGATAAACTGAAATTCTTAAGCGAATTTTCAATACAATTAAATTGCACAATAACAATAAAATAAAATAAAAGAAGTCAAGGTTGATACATGTGGTGCTATCTGCTGTATCTGAAAATAAAAATAATTTAAAATGGCGTTTGACAAAAATATGAAATTTCATATTCCTCTCAATATTTTTTCCGTATTCCATATTTCTCTCAGTATTTTTTCCATATTCCATATTCCTCTCAATATTTTTTCCGTGTTCCATATTCCTCTGTTTTTTGTTTTTTTTTTATCTAAGTATTTCTTTAAAACTAATTTTTCATTAAAAAGTATGAACTTTTCAATTGTCTTATCTATTTCTCAATAGATTATTAATTAGAAATTCACATAAAAATTAAATTGCTTTTATTCATCTTTTGTAATATGTAAAATGTTTGTGAGAAATATATTCATTTTATAAGAATAAAAATTTTTTTTTTTTTTTGGTTTTCATAAGATAATAATAAAATAATTCAAGTTTGATAATACATTTCAATTAAATTCAACAAAGAATTCATCATTTTGTTAATTCAATATGAAAAATAATTTTTAAATTTCAAAAAAAAAAAACAAAAAAATATAGACTCCGTCGCAGGCCACTGGCCCATGGCTAAGGGTAATATGCAGCTTCATTTTAGCGAGGAACCACGAGGACTGAAGACTGACTAAACCTCAAGCAACACTCTACGATCCTATTAGACCGGAACCTACTGTTTAAAGTGGATTCCGAACCAGTACAAACATCCATGGCACCGCCGAAACCTGTGGCACCGAGAGCTAGACATTCGGTCATTCAGGCCCAAACAATGAAATAATATTATTATAAAATATTGATAAGTGTCCTAAAATTTATTGTAACAATGGCAAAAAAAAGTTTTCTTTAGAAAAATAAATTAAGTCGTCTATCAATTCTCGAAATGATTCATAAATTTCATGTAAAACTTTTTTTCAAAAATATCTAAATGGGGTTTTCTTATGGTTGAGTAAAATTGTAAGCAGTAGCTGTAAGAAGCAATTTAATTATAAAAATAACCAGTTTTATTATACAAAAAAAATTGCGCAAATGTAATTTTGTGCTAAACATATCATTGGTTGCACAAACAAAACTATAATATTTACATGGATATATACATTTTTTTCTTTTTTAGAGATTGTGCTGTTAGTTGTGAAGAAGGCTATCTCTACCCTGACAACACAACACAGAAAGAGAACAAATGCTGGCACGTTACTGGAGTATGGAAGCCCATGAAAAATTTCCCCGCTTGCAAACGTAAGTAATTTATGTAGTAGTGCACATATGAGCAACTCTAGGTCTTTTAGTTCAATCCTAAACCATTTATTTGAAAGAAGTTGGTTGGATTCATGGAGGGATAAAACAGGATCTGTTCTGCTAACGTTGCTTTTACATTGTCACCTACATTCTTTTTAACTTTGTTGCTGCAAGTTTAACAATATTACTTTTAATATTGCCACTAATAGCTTAACAATATTCTTACTAACAGTTTAACTGCCCCTATTTCTTAAGCGTCACGGAGCCAAGTCAGATTTCTACCTACGAGTGCTCCATCACAACAGAATCTTCTGTCTGATGGAACAGAATATTGCTACTAAAGTTTAACAATATTTTTAAATATTACTACTAAAGTTTAACAATATTTTTTAATATTACTACTAAAGTTTAACAATATTGCTACTAACAGTGTAACAACATTGCTTTGAGGGAATTTTATTTAGTGGCGACAAAATGCGCATTTAGGGGAAAAATTATTTGCCGGCATCATATATATATATATATATATATATATATATATATATATATACACTGAAGTGACAATAGTCATGGGATACCTCTTAATATCGTGTCGGCCCTCCTTTCGCCCGGCGAAGTGCAGCAACTCGACGTGGCATGGACTCAACAAGTCGTTGGAAGTCTTCTGCAGGAATATTGAGCCATGCTGTCTCGATAGACGTCCATAATTGTGAAAGCGTTGATGGGGCAGGATTTTGGGCACGAACAGATCTCTCGATGATGTCTCATAAATGCTCGATGGGATTCATGTCGGGCGATCTAGGTGGCCAGATCCTTCGTTGGAATTGTCCAGAATGTTCTTCAAACCAATCGCGAACAGTTGTGGCCCGGTGACATGGCGCAGTCATCCATAAAAATCCCATCGTTGTTTGGGTACATGAAGTCCATGAATGGCTGCAAGTAGCTGAACATAAGCATTTCCAGTCAATGTTCGGTCCAGTCGAACCAGAGGACTAAGTCCATGCCATGAAAAAACAGCCCACACCATTACGGAGCCACCACCAGCTTGAACAGTGCCTTGCTGACAGTTTGGGTCCATGGCTTCGTGGGGTCTGTGCCACACTCGAACCCTTCCATCAGCTCTTATCAACTGAAATCTTGACTCATCGGACCAGGCCACGGTTTTCCATTCATCTAGGGACCAACCGATATGCTCACGTGCCCACGAGAGTCGCTGCAAGCGATGTCGTTCTGTCAGTAAAGGCACTCGAGTCGGTCTTCAGCTGGAATAGCCCAAGAAAGCCAAATTTCTCCGCACAGTTCTAACAGACAAGTCGCTTGTACGTCCCACATTGATTTCTGCGGTTATTTGACGCAGTGTTGCTTGTCTGTTAGAATTTACGACTCTTTGCAGACGTCGCCGGTCTCGGTCGTTAAGTGCAGGCGGCCGACCACTGCGTTGTCCATGGTGGGATGTTATGCCTGAAATTTCATACTCTCGGCACACTCTTGACACAGTGGATCTGGGAATGTTGAATTCCCGAACGATTTCCGAAATGTCATGACCCATGCGTCTAGCTCCCACTAACATTCCGCGTTCAAAGTCTGTTAATTCCCGTCGTGCGGTCATCATCACGTCAAAACCTCTTCACATGAATAACTTGAACAGAAATGAAAGCTCTGCGAAAGCACTGCGCATTTATACCTGTTCTATGCGATGCTACTGCCATCTGAAAATTTGCATATTGCTATCCCATGACTTTTGTCACTTCAGTGTATATATATATATATATATATAATGTGTCTTAAAATTCATTAAAAGTAGTTTGATATTTCAATATTTTTTATACCGTGAAAATGACGCTTGGGGTATACTTTTTTACAAAGAGAAAGTTTAGCAAGTTTTTGAGGGACACATTTTTTAAAAATTTATTGAAAATAAAATCACTAGTACGTTGCTTGCAGTCGATTTTTATTGTTGGTGATGCAAATGCATACTGCAAAACATTATTACTTCTGATGGCACTGATTGTTTACTTATATGCTTGCATTAGAAAATGAGGTAGAATATGTCATTCTCTTTTTATTCGGATGGTACAGACATTTTTAATATAAGTGGGCTTTTTTACAAGTTTTTACTTAGTCATTAGAGATTGTAAGATCTAAAGCAACCTGCCATGATAGTCATTTCGAAAGACTGAAAGACCTTGACAAAAGATGAAATGTCTGAGAAATTTGTTGCAATTATTTGATAGAGCATGCTTTGAATTAGCAATTATCTCTATACTATGACTCTGAATGAACAAAAAAAGGTAAAATCTGGATAAATAAATGGCAAGATCGATAATCGATAATGAGGAATAAGTAATATGAGTGGGAATATGCATGGTGTAACATTCTTCCCAAAGGAAGTGGTATAGCATTCCATTCTCAGGATAGAGGAATGTACGTTTTTTAACAAGTACATAATAGCAACGTATCACACAAATTTGAAATCAGATAAGCAGTGTTGTGGTAAGTTATATTACATGCAATTAGTGTTTTGTACTAATGAGGGTCAACCTGACACTCCAATTTGACAGCAAATATTCGGTGTCATGGATAATGAGACTTCATGAAATTAGTGATTGTCTGAGCGATCTTTATAGGTTTAAAGAATTACGGATGGAATATCGAATACACCATGAATTGCTGCATCGTGATTGGTGATAGACCATGGGCTGAGAAAATATCTATTGCTATAAGAAGTGAGGGAAGTTGATTTCCCCCTTTCTGACGGTACTTTGATAATGAAAAACAATATATAACATGTGTAGCAGAAATGTGGATTGGATCTGACGGTTTGGTTTGTCACTCTACGGTCATCTTGTGCACACTTAGGGTTAAACAGACCGGTACCTACAGTTTAACGTGGATTCCGAACCACTGACAAACATCCATACCACCGCCAGGATTCGAACCTGAAGCCTGGGATACCAAAGGCCAGAACCATTTGGCCACTAGGCCGCCGGAGAAAAAAGAGGAGAATTACGCGTAGAGTCGACAAGAAGTATTGTTTTCCTTTTTTTCCTTTTTTTCTCTAAAGTAACTGAACACCCGGAGTTTCCGCCTGTTTACAAAGTGAGCTCATTGTGGTTTCGTTTATCACGCAGTCACCTTAATTATCATTAAGGTCTGCCGCAGGCAATCGGTCTAGATTCATTGTAGACTCGAGAATCTTCATCCTTGGAATGAACTGTATTTGTGAATCAAATTTAAACCTTTAATTTTTTTTTTTTTTTTTGTGTGTGTGTGTAAACAATTTATATGAAACATCGATTTTGCAACAATTATTGTAGTGTCGGAATTCTAGGAAGAAAAGCCAGCTCGTTCTTTGTTTTTGAATTTTTTCTTGTCTTTGTTAATGGGTCCAGGCGATAGTTGCTGTATTGCTTGCGTCACTATTGTGAAAAATGTTGTCATACGTTGGGTAAGAGATTTTCCGCAGAGATTTTGTCGCAGTTTAACCATTTTTTTTTATTAATACTTGCGTTGTTTCCATATGATCTTGAAATAAGGTATTGATTTCACTTTTAGTAATTTATTCAGACGTGCTGTGGAAAGTTTGTTGTGTTTAGCAGATCTTCATTTTGTTGGCGGTAGAGTCGCTTGGCTTCTATTCTGCATGCGGCCTGGTAACTAGCGCTCTGGCTTTTGGTAAAACAGACTTCAGGTTCTAATCCTGGCTGTGGCATGGATGTTTGTGAGTGGTTCAGAATCCACTTTAAATTCTAGATCCCAGTCTGTTTAGCCCTCGTGTGCACAAGATGACCGTAGAATGACAAACCTAACCAAATACATGAACGCAAGATGATTTAAGGCCTTGGACTTGAAAAAATAGACTTCTTATTTTCTTTTGTTGTATTCTTTGTCTGTGGCTTTATGAGGACTTCCACATAATACACATATAACTGTAAAGTAGGGAGAATGTCAGAACAGTTTTCGCAACGGACTATATTTTTGCCTTTGTTGGATGGGTGAATAAACAAAAATCAATTAAGGAAATTCATTAATCATCAATTAAATGATTACTTTTTTTTCTTACTCCTGCAAGGGATAAGAAAGTCATCATTACGTAAAGATAATCAGCAATTCCAACACGATTACTTTTTTCTTATTCGTACAAGCAATTAGCACGTTTCATGGAGATGGCAATTAATTGGCAATTCCTTAATTATTATTTTTGAATTATTCTAGTCTCGATAATTTGAGTTCCGCTTAACCCATAAAACAGGATTGTGAAAGCTGCGGGCCACACAAAATAACTTTGCAAATTATTTATCATGAATTTGTTTTATTTATACATAAACAATACAATGAAAAATAAATAAGAGTTTTTGCATACGGTATTTTTTTCTCTCTAGCGCGCATGCTCATAGGAAATTGCGCATGTGTATCTGTAATAATAGAGTTTTTTGCATACCGTACGTTAGTTACCGTAGGACGTCCGTTAGCTTTTTCTCCCTAGCGCGCATGCTCAGTTTCCTATGAGCATTCGCGTTAGGGAGAAAAAAATACCGTATTTTTAAAGCACGGTATGCAAAAACTCTCTATTATTATCTAATAAAAAAATAGATGGAGAATTTGATGCATGTATATAAAAACTAAGAGCACTCTACCAATATTTCTTTCATAAATAATGTACTTAGTGGCATATCAATTAATTCTTAGCAATACTGTGCGTTTTTAGAATTTAATATCGGAATTCCATAAGCAATTAATTCAGGTGAAAAACAACTTTCTGTATAAGAAGGCATACTTGTTGTTTCTTCTAGAACAGGGGTCGGCAACCTTTTGAGTCGGAAGAGCCAAAAATGGTAATTTACAAAATTTCAAAGTTTTAAAGAGCCACAACATTTTTTCTTGCCAAAAATAAATAACAGGTGGGCTGAAAGGTTCGTAGGCTGACACATAGATGGCGCTACTAGTATTAAATTCATATGAATTTTAGTTAGGCCTACCCTTCAAAAGACGCGTGTATAAATTTGATAGCTGTTGCGCTATTAGTATGTGAGTTATAGCATTTTTAGTGTTATTTTTAGTGTCGATTGGACTCCGGTGTGAAATGATGGAGCCATGTTTCATCCATTGTCACATATCGACGCAAAAATTCGGGTTTATTACGATTGAACAGCTCCAAACGCTGCTTAGAATCCTCAATTGGTTGTTGTTTTTGGGCGATTGTGAGCTCGCGCGGCGCTTTGAACAGAGTTTTTGCATATCCAAATATTCATTCACGATATGTCCAACACGTTCCTTTGATATTTTTAGGGCCTCAGCTATCTCAATCAACTTCACTTTACGGTTATCAGAAATTGTTTTGTGGACTTTTTTGATGTTTTCGTCGATAACAGCCTCTTTGGGGCGTCCATTGCGTCCATCATCCTCGGTGCTCATTTCGCCTCGTTTAAATTTAGCAAACCACTTCTCTACGGTTGATTTTTCTGGTGCAAAGTCCGAATAATGTTTATCAAGCCAAGCCTTGGCTTCAATAGTATTTTTTTTCGCCAAAAAGCAATGTTTTATTAACACATGAAATTCCTTTTTATCCATTTTTTCAAACTAACTAAAGTTGCTTCACTAAAAATTCTATAACTCGCATACTAATAGTGCAACAGCTGTCAAATTTATACACGTGTCTTTTGAAGGTTAGGGCTAACTAAACATTATATGGATTTAATACTAGTAGCACCGATTTAATAACACTAGCCCACCTGTTAATACTCGCACAAATAAAGTTTTTTGATAAAAAAAAAACTAATCTATTTATTCATAAGAAAACATATCTATTTATTCATTATATCATTCTATTTATTCATTATTAGATAATTACTTATTATTTAAGTAAAAAGTTAAAACCATTAAACGTTTACTTACAACACTAACTTGTACTTCAATAACAAACAAATTCAATGGGAGCGATGGCTTTGCATGGTTTTAGAAAGTTTGGATAAATTTGGCTCATAACTTGTTGCTTTAAGTTTCAAACACGCCTCTAAATTTTTATTTGTTAGTTGGCTTCTTACTTTACTTTTGTTGTTGTTCTTGTTGTTTCTTATCCCACTTGGCGGGCCAAGCCCACAAGCCCATATGGACTCATGATTGAAGGGGAAGGAAGCAGCTTCTGTTGTGATGGAGCACCCGTAGGTAGAAGCCTGACTTTTGCTCCGTGACGCTCTTACAGTCATAGGAGACCGGGACCTACGGCTTAAAGTGGATTCCGAACCACTACAAACATCCATGGCACCGCCGGGATTCGAACCCGAAACCTGTGGCACCGAGCACCAGAGCGCTAGACACTCGGCCATTCAGGTCCCAAATTTGCCAACGGCACGCAGTGTTCCCAGGTGGTCACCCACCCAAGTACTGACCGCGCCCAATGATGCTTAACTTCGGTGATCTAACGAGAACCGGTATATTCAGCATGGTACGGCCGTTGGCCTACTTTACTTTACTTTACTTTACTTTTAATTATATTAATGCAAGAGAACGCTTGCTCGCACGAATATGTCGATCCGAAGATAGTCGGCACTCCAAATGCCACTTCTTCACCTCACTGTAGCAATTTGGAAGACTATTCCATGATTCGAATATAAGTGCCTCAACTCGCGGCATTTCTTTTAAAGTTGTCCACTTTTGTTGCGTTACGTACATACATTTCTGGACCTCCAACTCTTCCAACTTGCTTTTCAACTCTGTAAATTTTACACTCCACAAAGCTTTATTTTTTAAATCGATCAATTGCATTTCTAGAGATCCAGTATCAATTCCAAATGGCTCAATGTGGATTTCGTTACTATTTGTGTTGAGAGGATTTACTATGAATGCTAGAGTGGTTTTGTTGATTTTGAATTGCTCAAATCTATCGGCAAATTCATCTATAATTTTTTTATAACTGTGCTGAAGTATCTCGTGTCAACAGCTGCACTAGTTTTATCACGATATTGCTTCAGAAATTGAAAATGAAGTAATATACCGCTCTGAATATCTTCTGCAAAAAGAATTAATTTTTCTTCAAAACAAACCAATTCTTCTACCAAAACATAGTCTGGGTTTGCCTTTCCTTGCAGCTTTAGATTCAGCTCATTAAATTTCGCTGTGATATCCACCATAAAGCAACCATTTGCCGTTCTCTAACTCAGGGTGATTAATGCCTTTTTTATTTAGGAATGTATTTATTTCATTCAAGCACAAAGCAAAACGTTTCAATACCTTAACTTTGGAAGAAGGAGGTCGGAATACTGAGTCTCCATTTCGTTTAAGAATTCTTTAAACAGACGATGGTAGAGTGCTTTTGACAAGATGCTGTTAACTATCTTGATTACCAAATTCATAACCTCAACTATTTCGGCCGGAAATGTTTGGTCACAAAGCGCTTCTTGGTGTATTATGCAGTGAAACGTAAGAATTTCGCGGTTTATTTTGCTCTGAAGAATCGTTGTTGCCCCTTTATTTTTTCCTGTCATACTTTTGGCTATACTTCAGTTGCTATTGAAACGATTTTATTTAAATAGATCTTATTGTCTTCAAGGCATTTTTGCACGGTATTCGCTATATCTTCCCGTCTAGTTTGTCCCGAGAGAGTAGCAAATCCAGAAGTTCTTCTTTTTGGACCTTGGGAAGACATATACCTGACAAAAAGGGCAAATTGTACCGTGTCTTTTATGTCGCAAGACTCATCTATAGCCAGTGATAAGGCAGAAGAAAGTTGAATATCTTCCACCTGCAAATATGTTACATTTGAAGATATTTTAGCTATTCTATCTTGTACTTGATAGTGGCTAATCTTTGATTTTTTTTCAAGATTTCTGGTTTGTTTTTGAAATCACGAAACAGTTCTTCAGATTCCTCGTTAATCGAATCAGAACGATTTTAAAATGCTTTTTTTTTTTTTTTTTTATAAAATAAATAATATTTGCGTATGGAACTAAAGAGCCGCATGCGGCTCGCGAGCAGCAGGTTGCCGACCCCTGTTCTAGAATATCCTTAATGCTAAAGTATCCCTGATTTCTTTTTGATTTTTTTCTTTTTGATTTTTTTCTGATGAGTATCCCTGATTTCCCTGATTTTCTTTTCATGCTTAAAAGTGTGCGTTAATCTTAACACATTAGTGCATTTTAATGTGTTATTTAACAACAAACATGTCTTTGTTTAGTGTAATTTTAAAAATGGAATAAATATTGCAGAGATAAAAAAAATTCTACATGGATAGGAATACTGCATCCAAGGTATCGCGTAATACACAAAGTATCTGATCTTCTGGTTTTGTAACGAAATATTAAACATCGAGTAAAAAGCCTTTTTAATATTTAAATTTTAATTAAACTAAAACTGAGTCACAGATTATGCTCCCTGTTTTAATCTTTTATCAAAATCTGCAATTTAAAAAAAAAAAAAAAATGACCATATATGTAGACTTCTCTACCAGTCTAGTAATTGCTAGACTTTTGCAGTGGGTGTCTAGGGATTTGACAGACACAATAAAAGTCCTGCGTTTCTTTAAATAAAACCATTTATTTGGTTCTATAATTTACAATAATATTTACATTGGTTATTAATCAAGCGCTTAACTTGTGCATCTCGCTCCTCTCTCGTTGTTCGTCCGCCTCATACTCCCTTTCTTCATCTACGAGGATCTTGCCCCTTCTCGTGGGGTCAGAGTTCAAAGTTCAATACACCCCCACGTTGTAAACAGCTCTGTCAAAGACGTAAGGTGTCGCTATCTGGTGATTACCAGGCAAATAAATCCCACATATATATTTTTTAAGTAAATAATACAGTATTATACAATATTTATCATTTATTTTTCTCCACAGCTGTGTGCAATAAGACCTGCATGAATGGAGGAACTTGCATAGGCCCAAATGTATGTGGATGTCCTCCCGAGTATCGAGGACGTCAATGTGAATTTTGTAAGTTTTTTTTTTTATATAGTATTCCGTAAATTATAATAAATTAAAAATATTAAATTAAATTATTAAAAAAATTAGCGTAAATTATTTTTTTAAATGCGTTATTTATAGTATTGATGAATACTACTTACTTTATCATGGATGGCCGTAATATGACAATGGTAACGTAATATGACTTACTTTATTCCCTGGCCGTAATATGACAATGCTATTTTATTGTAGTTTCTTTCCATGATAATTTTTACTAAAAGAAACATAATTGCATCGTTATCTGTAGTGATTTTTAGTAGTGTTTTTTTTTATTCTTTGAAAATTTATTAATACTAAAAAAATTTCTCATTAAACATGTATATATATGCATATATTGCTAGATAAATTTTGATTTTAATCCAATCATCTAGTTGGCAGAAATAAGAATTATAGTGCCCTAATGACCAAGTGACTATCGCTCGGCGCCACAAGTTTCGGGTTCGAGTCCTGGCAGTGCCATGGATGCTTTTAGTGGTTAGAAATCTACTTTAAACCGTAGATATCGGTCTAATATGACTGTAGAGCATGGGGCGTAGGGCTGAAAACTCTACCCCGTAAAAATAAAACACCTCGTTTCGGAATCTGTCCGAAGGCGGATGGCCATGGTTCAGCATGGACTGTAGTACAGGGAACAAGTAAGAGGTTTGGTTTGTCGCTCTACGGTCATTTTGTGCACACTGTGAGCTAATTAGACCGGAACTTATTGTTTAAAGTGGATTTCGAACGACTAACAAGCATCCATGTCACCGCCAGGATTTGAGCTTGAAGCCTGTTGGTCATCAGACCGCTGTTAGTTAGAGGATAAATATACCCTGATAAAATATCTTCAGGATATTAATGTTGCATTTTTATAGGGGAGGAGGGAGTTTAAGCGGACTATTTGGTTCATCTGTTTTTTGTAATTGTATTTTTTTATCTGCTTCTGAGATGTTTGTTTCACACCAATTGGTCTTTACATATATTTCATAATATTAGTTTTCGTCTCTGTAGTTTGTTTATAAAGGGTGTACCAAAATTCACGCAAGAAATCTTGTGTCCCAAATGTATTTCAAATTTATTCAGTGTGTCGATTTTGGGGAATTGAAGTTTTTGGGTATCCTTTACAAATCCTGGAAAATGTTACCCAGTTTAGAATAAACATTCATCACCTTTTTACTGACTTCAAAACTGCATTTCATAGCATAAACAGAAAGTATCTTGTAGGGGCAACATATGAATTTAATATCGCAATCAAATTTATCGTCTTGTAATGGATATTATGCGTGAAACTACTTTCTGCATTATACTACTACTTTTGTATATTATACTACTTTATGCGCCATGTTTTCTTTTTAACATCGATCTTTAAAAAAGTCATCTATGATTCAAATGTCAATATGCATAGAAATATTTTCTTTAAATCTTTTTTCTACATTTATCTTCATTCTTTTGCATGATAATTTGAATCCTAGATGCTCATTTCCAAGTATTGTAAAACGAATGTTTTGTTTGGATCAATACTTATTTTTTTTTATGAATAAATTTTTAAAATTTATTTTGTTAAGATGATCCAATAACTTTCGAGATCGAAATGCATTAATACTGTTACATTTTAAATAAAGCACATTAATTACTAGAAAATTCAATATAAGATCTTAAAAACAATATGGTACTCATAGGAATGCATCCAACTAAATCGCTTTTTAACTGTTTCAGACTTCTTGAAATGCGACATCAGGAAATTTGCTGGAGGTAACAAGATTCGATGGGTCTGCACCCATTCGAAAAACGAAACCAACTGCAAAGTGAAATGCGAAGACAACCTGGCATTCGCCGCTCCATCTGAAAGCATTTACAAATGTACGCCTGACGGAGTTTGGACGCCAAAGGAATTACCTGAATGTGTCCCACCAGGTAAGAGACGATTGATGTATTGTGTGACTTCCAACTTTATATCTTACATCAGTGTTTCTCAATGTGGAACGAGAATTTTTTAAAAATTAACATTAATATGTTCCAAATAAAATAGAAATCAACATAATATTCTTTTTTGTTCTAATGCAGCTGTCAAACACAGACAGTTGTTTTTGATGTCTTAAGGCAACCGTTACACCGATGTTCTCACTTAGCACTACCTAGGAGGTGCTTGTAGCTTGAAGTAAGCTAAGCGCTCGGAATAACAATACCTCCGTAACGCTTTACGATCCTGTTAGGACCGGGACCTACGGTTTAAAGTGGATTTCCAGCCATTACAAACATCCATGGCACCGGCGGGACTCGAACCCGAAAACAGTGGTATCGAGCACCAGTGCGCTAGCCACTCGGCCATTTAAGCCCCTAAATCAACAAATGTTTATGTAGGATAAAAAATATCTGAAAAATGAAGTATTCTCAGTAATTAAACTTAAGGTGGTAGTTGATTTTCTTTTAATAAAGAAACTATAAAGCATTTGTGAGAATATAAAAATAACTTGGTAACAAAGAAACAGCATAAATAAGCAAAAAATAACTTACTGATCTTATTATGGTACTTTATAATGATGTTTAAAAATGTCTCATTTGATAAAATCGCAATTTTCGTACATTTTTAAATCAGTAACATTGAATATCGGATTTCTTTTTGCAGTTAAAATATATTTTAGAATTGACAATCAAGAAATCCAAATATTATTATTAGATAGCATTTTGACTTCATATCTGATAATAAAGATTAAATGTTTTTTAAAAAAATTCGTTTCTCAGGTACATAGAAAGGAACGGTTGAAGACACGACTTTTATCTAAAAACAATAAAAGTTTTTTTTTTTGGATAAGAGTTAAAAAAAAAAGTGTTCTTGAGATGTGGAGAAGAAGTAACAGTTTATGACACCAATTTTTTCTCTCATAGTTAAACATGGAGTAGGAACGACTGCGATTACATGTAACGATTTAAGTTAACTTAAGTTTTATAACATGTTAAGATTTAAGAACACGCACTAAAGGCGTGCAAGACAATTTGTCTATAGAGACAACAAAATGACATCTCGAAGGTATGTTATGAGGATTCGTCGGTAAATCGTCGGTTTGCAAGCACCAAATCTTTAATTTTTTGGACATGAGCTTCGTCGGTTGAGGTTGGTGGTCGACCAGAGGGCTCTTCGTCTTTCAACACGTTCTCTGCCTTCTTTGAACTGTTTATACCACTTGTAAACTTTTCTTTCCGGTATAGGAATGCTCACCGAATGTCTTCTGCAACATTCTAGACGTTTCCGCAGACAAAATTTAACGCAAGATCCTTGCTCAATTAATTCAGACATATCAAAAATCGCCGGAATCAGTTTTAGCTTCTCACAAAGCCAAGCGTAACTCAAACACTAATGAATATTTTGACGTTAAATTTCACACAGATGTCACGGACAGTGCCAGCAACCTAAAAAAGAAAAAAAAATTGAAATACCATATGCCCGCCAAATTTGAAATGAAAATTGGTTTTACTCTTTTT
>BPLQ01004454.1:0-175235 GCA_021605075.1 Caerostris darwini
TTTAGCGTTTTCCACTTCCACCATTTAGTTCATCCACTTTGGAAAAAGCCATCAGAAGAAAGAAAGAAAGGAAAAAAGGAGGAAAAAAATGGTCGGTTCAAAGATTCCTTGGAGAAAATGAAACATCTACCTGCCAGTACTCGCCGGTTTGTAAAAAGAAACCACTTAACGAACAGGAGGCAATTTTCCGAAGTGAAATAGAAAACTACTTTTCATTTGATATTATTCGAAACTTTTCTTTGGAATGTAAATTTTTCCATTCCGGCAGAAACAAGAAAATAATTGAAAGTGATTTCAGTTTTCAATTGCATGCTAGTGCAGAATGCAGGTTATGAATCATAGTTTAATAACATGTATTAGATACCCCAACAATCGTTCTATGGTGTTCAGAAGAATTAAAGACGAAAAAAAGAATTTCAAATATACTATGAGGATACATGCATTTTGTTATAAAAATATAATAGTTAAAAATAATAATTATCAATAACTTATCAATATTTATTTTGCATTTTATGATTAATATTAAAATAATATTTTTACAAAACATATAAATCTCTTTTGCAATAATAATTAGTGTTGTTTCTTATCCACTTGGTCGACAGCAATATCTAGAACAATCCATGAGCCTGCATACGAAGAGTAAAATGCAGATTCTTTTACCTTGCAATTACAGATAAAAAGAAGCAACCATGCACCATTCACCATAGAACCATGCACCAACAATGTGCAACGAAACACCAACCCTGTATCATATGAGAAGCGATCAATTTTTGTTGTTTCTTATCCTATTTGATCGACAGCAACATCTAGACTAAATCCATGAACCCGTACCAGGACCGTGATAATGTGCAAAAAATGCAGCTTCTTTTTGTCCTTGACCTTAAACCCACAAACATAAAGAACAGCAATATTTTGAAAGTAATTTATTTCCTAGTGTGAAATAAAAGCTTCGTCATTTCTGTAGTTATCAATAACTAATAACATTCTTCACAATAACATTAGAACACCATGAGATTAAAAATTTCTCATTGCATTTCTTAACATTTAGCGTTTCCACCTTCACCTATAAAAATTATTTGACCTACGATATAAAGAACATCAATATTTTGAAAGTAACATATTTCCTATTAAAACAAAAGCTTCATCATTTCTGCAATTATCAACCATTTAATATCATCCTTCACAATAACATCAGAACACCATGAGCTAAAGGTTTCTTGTTACATCTCATCTTGAAATATTTCTTAACCTTTTGCATTTCCACATCCACCATTTAGTTCATCCACTTTGGAAAGCAATCAGAAGAAAGAAAGAAAGGGAAAAAGGGGAAAAAAAGAGGAAAAAAAGAGGAAAAAAATGGTTGGTTCAAAGATTCCATTGGAGAAAATGAAACATTCACCTGCATCGGTACTCGCCAGTTTGTAAAAGAACCACTTAACGAACAGAAAGCAATTTTCCGAAGTGAAACAGAAAACTACTTTTCATTTAATATTATTCCGAAACTTTTCTTTGTAATGTAAACTTCCAGCAGAAAAGAAAACTGAAGTGATTTCAGTTTTCAGTTGCATGCTAGTGCAGAATGTAAGTTATGAATCAAAGTTTAATAACATAGGGATGAGATAACCAACAATCGTTCTATGATGCTCAAAAAAATTAAAGAAGTGAAAGTTTCAAATGTGCTGCCAGAATACATACATTTTCCAATAACGAACAAAATAATATTTTTCAATAAATTATCAATGTTTGTTTTTCATTTTATGATTAATATTAATTTTTAAATAATATTTTATACAAAATTATAATTGTCTTTTGCAATAATAATTAGTGTTGTTTCTTATGCCACTTGGTCGACAGCAATATCTAGACCAAGTCCATGAACCTGTATAAAAATGTAAAACATGCAGTTTCTTTTTATCCTTAACCTTACAGTCAAAAGATAAATAGAAGAAACCAGGCACCACGGTTGTTGCAACCATGCAACCAATCCAACCATGTGCAACCATGCACTAACCATGCATCATATGAGAAACCATGCAACAGGCGATTAGTTTCTGTTGTTATTTCTTATCCAACTTGATCGACAAGCAACATCTAGAGCCCAAGTCCATGAACCCATACCAGGTCCATGATAATGGGCAAAAAATGCAGCATTTCTTTTGTCCTTGACATTAACCCTCAAAGGCATGGGATAACCAGAGGAGGAAGTCTGACTGGAAGTCTGGAAAAGTCCTATCAATGGGCACTGGATACCATTTTAATCACCTTTTACAACATGCAAGATTTGCATTTTACAGAGGGGCTATTCTAATCCTGACGCACACGGGGCATAATAATTAGTAAAACATACAGTTTTACAAGGAAAGGTCCAGGAAAGTCGTAAATAAGTCCAACGTGTAGCCTTCATTATATTCAGAAATTTAAAAATTTCACTACATTAAAGACCTAAGCACCCAAAGGGATAAGTCTGACTTTACCACACCAGGTTACATCTCCAGCCACTGTTTACCCATTTTAATCGCCTTTTACGATATGCATGGGCTGCAGTGGGGTTATTTCAGCCACACGGGGTATAATAATTAAAAAAAATTTAGTCTTACAAGAAAAAGTATGTAGCAAAGCCATAAATAAGTCCAAATTGGAGTATTCTTAAAATTGAGAAATTTAAAATCACATTTCACTACATTTATGTGCATTTTATGTATTTAAGTATTAAAAATTTAGTACAGTGATAAAATCCCTTTCATATTTCATTTCATTTAATGCTTTATAATTGAACATATTATTTCAAATAAATATTAAAGCTTAATTATTCATTCATTATTATTTTGTGCAATCTTGTATTTTTAAATCATACTTCCTCAGAATTATTCTTTTTATGTAGTGTGCAGGTTGGATAGCAAAACTGTAAGTGGTTGAAGCTGGGTTGAGATATTTGAGGCCACAGGTTGAAGAATTCACAGCTTTATTTACACAATTACAAACACCAAACACATACAATATTTAACACATTTAAGGGCATATAATTATAGATTCGCGGAAGGATTCCACTTCTAAGCCGAAAGTCCTGTACTCAGGTGCACACAGGATGCGTGAAATATACTTCCTCTCCGGGTAAAATTCTATAGGCCAACTGACCATTTCTCTTGAACGCAATAAGTGAATGTTCTTGCTAGTGCATAGGAGGAAGCATGGTTACATTTAAAGTTTTACGTATTTATAATGTTTCATTGCTCCCAAACATTCTATTTAAATTTAAATGCTTTATAAATTCGATTTTAAGATTTTTGTATTATGTATATTTTTTAAGTATATTTAATAAGGAATTAATTAAAGTTAGTTAATTTATCTAGCTAACAATTAAATTAAAATATTTTATGCAGCAAATAAAATAAATTAAATTTCATTTTACTTATTTCTAGTACATGTTTTTTTTAAATATTAATATTAATGAATATATTTTACATATCCCATGAGACATTAATAGCGTTCTAAAATCTATTCAAAACTTTTAAAAAATTTATTTTCAGGTTTGTGCAAAATAGAATGTATAATGCCAGTTTCATTTTTTGCTAATTTTTTACTAATTTATTCAGGCTAATAACAAACTTCATAAATTAAAATTTATTCAATTGTAAACTATTTCTAGGCATTCAATAGAACAATGAAACTTTGAAACAATGACACTTTTCTCTTCTTTATTTATGAGTTAATAAATGCTGCTTTTAATTTTGTTTTTGTATAAATGATTATGTTCTCTTGATAATTCCAAAAGTTTTATTCTAAATGTATTGTTATTTTAAATTATTTAGCTTAAAATAATTTTGGTATTAGTTATGATGTTTTTGGTGTTTTTTGATAGAAATAAAGTTCAATAATTACATTGGAGCACTTTAGCCTTTCTTCTTTTATGTATTTAATGAATTTAATTTATTTGTTTTAATTAATTTAACTTCCGAAAAAAGGAAGGATTTTTTCAAGTTCTTAGTTGATAAAGACTTTTTGGCTAAGTGTCACACTTGATAAATATATAGCTTTCTACATAGCTATCTTGAGCCTTTGTTGAGGATTGGTATAAATGTTTAAACAATCCTTTATTTTTTTATTTATTTTTTCTTAAACATTTTTATTCTTTTCAACTGAATTTTTATTTCTTAAATTTTATTTATATGTTATTTTTGTTTATTAATTCGTATAAAAATAAGTTATACTGTCTATAGGAAGTTTATAATAAGTTAAAAATAAGTTTTTTCAATTAAAAACACTTGTAGCTAATGGGAAGTAGGCTACTTACCATTTGGCACAAATTTTCTAATCCATGCGTTGTTACCGCCCTTTTCAAAATTTCAGAAACCAGTAGATTAAAAAAACAGTACAACGCGGCACAACAAAGATGGTACAACACAGAAATTTATAAATGTTACAAAGACCAGATATTGTGAAATTTATTAAGATCAATAGAGCTACTCATTTATTTAGAATGAATGATTTAAGCCCTGTAAAAAGACTCGTTTTGCCAAAACCACAGGGACAGAGAGGAGAGGACAACCCAAGTTGTGACAGACGCAGTTGAAAAAGATTTTGTTTTGCTAAATATTAAGAATTGGAGGACCATTGCCACCCAAAGAATGCATGAAAATCTCTTCAAAGGAAAGCCTTGGCCCAACCTGGGCTGTCGTGCTATTGAGGATAATGATGATTATGAGTAGATTCAATGAGGAATGTGATATACGTATATATTATATGTATGAATATGTGAATATAGATATATATATATAAGCACCTTGCATCGGCATTTAGACTATCTGGTGGCAGTTTTTTCCCATACAACACACAAATGAATATCACTCCAGAATCATTAAACTCCACTTTATTCTCCGATAAACTTTTCTCTATTTCTGTGAGTAATACGAGAATAGACAGATAAATAAAAATCAACCATTTGAATATCAATATATTGCACTGCCTAGCCCAAAAATAAGTATTCAATATTTTATTTGTAATTCATAAAAATAAATTTCGATGGATTGATTTTGATAAATTTCGATTTTTGAGGATGAGTAGATTCGATGATGAATGTGACATAACACATAAACGTCTCGCATTGACAGTCAGACTATCTGATGATAGTTGTTCCAATTTTCAAGACACAACACACAGATGAAAGTCTTTCTAAAAGCAATAAACTCCACTTTATTCCCCGATAAACCTTTCCCAGAATTCTGTGTGTAATACGAGATAGCAAACAGATAAATAAAAATCAACCATCTAAATATCAATTTATTGTACGGTCTATCCCAAAAATAGGTATTCAACATTTTATTTGTAATTCATAAAAACGTATTTTTCGTTGCAATCGGATTGTCTATTTGTTCTCGTTATATTCCACAGAAAAAAATTCGAAAAACTTTAAAACTGTGCCATTTATTTTCCTCTTAGAATAGATACCCTCTCTTACACATTTGAAAGATTCTTCTTAAATCCCACATCCATCTCTTTGCAGGTGCAAAACAAGTGGAAATTCACACGGAATTGCTGATCTTAGCAGTTGTCATGGTCCTGATCCTGCAAATAGCGAAGCACCACCCCCTGTGAAGAACCAACCTTTTTTTTTTCCTCTACTTACAACACTCAACAGTTTGAAAAGAAAGCCATCAAAAGAAGATATATATATATACATCGCGTATGTCTATGTATATATATATGACGCACAGATATATACGCTGCTGCAACAAAAAAAAAGACCGCTAAGACTAGACTTGGCGTATAAAAATGCATGTCAGTGTCCGATTTGTGTGTGTCTGTCTGTCTGTGTTGTGCATGATATTATTCGCCTTTTTACATTCCTGAATCCATCCTTTAACCCTTGTGTACCACATGATAGCTCAAAACGTAACAAAAATTAAATAAAAATGGAGAATTTTCTAGAGGATCTAGATGGCATTGTTTAGAAGGCGGAGGAAAAGATCTGTCACATGCTGAAGAAGATCTAGAGTTTGTGTCTATGTCCTCTGGAGATATCCTCATTATTAAATGCGATCACTTATTTAAGCTGCTTTTGTGTTGGTGAACTTACTACAGCAAATTCTGGATGGATTGTGGCTTGTCATGTATTGGTGTTTTTTCCCTATGGAATTAAGTGTTTATATACATATATATATATAAATCGTATGATGCTGCCTTTATTTTCAGCATTTGTGGTTAAGAAATGAAAATATTGCTTTACTTTTTCAATGTACCATGAAATTAAAACTTATGTGGATCTTTTTATTTTCCAAAAAAGGTGAGATTTCTTAATGAAATTACTTTATATTTGAAAAGTTTAAATATTTAATGTTAAATATCTTTAAATTTTTCTTTATCATAAGTGTAATGCGTATAATTTAAATATTCTTCTTTATCATTACAATATATTCAGTGTTTTAGATATACCTTTCCTCCATATGGTTAGATGTGTAGATAATGTTTTTTGTTCAATATAATTCTTCAATTTACAAATTCTTAAGAGGTTTTTGAACATTATACGTGCATTCACTTATCTTCGTATATTAAATATTTTCGTTAATTATAACATATTCAATATTTGTCAAAGCTATCTTTGACTTTCTAAGCATTTTTTATTATTCTTCGTATTTCCTTTTAAATTAATTTCTTCAATATTTTAAACAATTCCTAAACTTAAGAGGTAAATATTTTATTTTACAAATATATATGGTTAAGATATTATATTTTCATTATAAACACAATAATTCATTCATTAAAAAGTCTTTTTGAAACAGGCTTTGTCACATCAAAATATCTTTTCTTTCAAAACATTTCCGTTATATTTCAAATAATTTTATCAATAATGTATAGTACTATTTTTATCACCAATTAATAATTATTTTAATAAAAGAAAGTTTTTAAGTTCAATAGAAAAGATTATGAATTTTAAGAATTTATTGTTAAGGATACCTGTAGAAAATCACTTTTAACTTAAATTTAAACTTTATTGATTATTTTCAGATTAAACCTTGATGGATCTAAATTCTATCAAAATCGTTTAAAATTTTTTCAAACTATTATAAATGTATTCTAACTTTTGCACTAACTTGAAAGAAAATCTATTATCGTTTCTTGACAGTATACTTCGAATTAAAAAAAATATATTTTAAATTTTTTTTATTTCATTCCACTTTTTTATTAAATTTTTATTTAAGGAGATAACGTTTAAAATTCTTGAAGCAGTAATGAACCTCAGATTTAAAAATAACTCCTTTGAATTTCTTTAGTTTTAAAAAACATACAATGAGTTTATTGTTTATTTCTTTAAAAACGTAACAACTAATTTTAATTGCAGTTATATAGAAAAGATATCTTCTTGGAGTTTTTCTATGTTTTTTTTTATTAGAATAAAATTTATTTCATTAAAATATAAAGAAAAATATTACTTAATCAATGTGAAATTAAAAAAACAAATGTGAATTTCAGAATTATTTTTATTTGTATTAAAAAGGCTGTTTATTTTACTTCACAATAAAATATTTAGAAAGGTTAAAAAGATAAAAATATAATTTAAGTTCTTTTGTTCTTTAATTTCACATAATTTGTGAAATTCCTTTTACAATTTTTAAATCATATGATCCTGGTAATCGAAGTTATTAGAAAACTTTTTATGTAATGTACTATTTTAATACTCTATGTTGATTTATTTAAAATTTTTTTATTTATATTATAATTTATAAACATATATTTAAGCAACAAAATTTCAAAAGCATACATAATTCATTGTATTTTATTTGATTGTTATGTTTATATAAATATAATTGTTTATGTTTATGTAAATATTTTGATATTTATTTCTAGAAAAAAAAATTCATTAAAGAGAATCTGAATTATAAGTATTTTCTTCAATCATATAAAATTTTTTTATTCAACATAAATCTATCCTCAATCGTATTATATAATTTAAAATGATCATATTTAATGTTTAACAATTTATTAAACAAAATAAAGTATGTAATGTGATATCAATACACTTTTAAAAAGCATCAAAAAAGTTATTTTAAAATTATCTTATCTAAGAATTATTTTAAAAGGTTTGATAAGAAAATTAAGAAATTGTGAAAGTTAATGAAGAATTTGAATGAAAGAAATTAAAGAAAATGAGATTTAAAATTTCAATAAAGTGTAAATTTGAAATTACTTACATTTTTATTTTAATAAATTTTAATATTAATTATTTAATTTTTATTATAAATTTAAAGTTGAATTTAAAATTTTAAAATTTTAATTTTGCTATTAAAGAAATTTAAAAAAAATGAAGAATTTATGAAGAAAAAATCTTACAAAAATAATAAAAGTTGATGTATTGAATTGTATTGATATTTTGTAATAATAAATCTTCTTTTTTTCTTTTTTATATATTATTTGTCGTAATTTATTAATGAGATAAAATATTAGTATTATTTTAATATTTATGGAAATTTTTTTTTCTAAATATTTTACAATAGGCTGTTTTACAATAGGCAATATTTTACAATAGTCTGTTACAATGCTGTTTTAAAAAAAATGAAGCATAAAACAAATTATATATATATATATATATATTTTTAATTTTCTCAATTTCAAATTCCAATTTTTTCATATTGTAAAACCAAACATACTAATTAAGTGTGGTTAACAAAAGTATATTCTTTACAATCGTGGTTAAATTCAATCTATAAATTATATGCTCATTTTCTGTAGCGAGTTTTCTGCTTTGCTAATACGCTGTACAGGACATTAAAGCGAGTAATTTGTTTTGTGAAACGAAGATTTTGTAGATAAAGTAGTTGGCAATTTATCTTCGCTTTTGAATGATGATTGCATAACAATGTAATACGATTCCCTTTGTTTCTGTCTTCATTTCATGTTAAATACAAAGATACCAAACGAACACAATTAACTGTGCTTCATACTTTGTTAAAACCGTGTTATAATTCTCAGTTCTAGTGAAACGAACGAGCACCTTTACATGAATTACTCAAATGTCTCTGAAATTCACATTCTTTTTAAAGGTAGAAATTTTGTATTCTTCTGTTTATGTACTCAATCATAAAATGTTTTACCTAATGTTTATTTTAAACTTATTTTGGAACTTAATAAATCTTTTGGAAAAACGTAGTCAAAATGCATTTTGTAGACGTTTTTAATTTCTAATTTTTTGTTTATTATATTTGTGATTAGTATTATATTTAGGTAAAATCGCAGAACACAGGCCGTTGGGATTTGGCGAAAAAAATTATTTTCACCAAAGTCCGCCAAGTAACGGGTTGCAACTGTAAGTGAAGGGAATTGCAAACAATACAGGAAACGCTGATTATCACATCTGGCGACTTATCGCTCAAAACAGTCATCAAATTCCAACAGCCTCTATTTTGCGATTTGACCAATATTTAAATTGTGTAGAATTTATGTTTGTTCCTATTCTTTCTACCTGTATTTCATATACTAAATATACACGAATTGCATGTTCCATACTTCGTTAAAACTGTGTCATAATTTTGAAGGAACTTTAATTACGTTAATTAAAACCTTACATTTTGTTTTCCAAATGCCTGTGAAACTAATATTATTAAGAAAATACAACAAAATTTTACAAAAAATAGTAGCTTTTGTTTCTTTGAGGATTCCATTTCAAAAGATTAATTACCAAAATCTACTAATGAATTACTTGATTAATCAAATTAATCTACCAAAATAATTAACAATTCTTCTTCTTAAAAGAATTTTTTAATTAATTTCAGAAAATCTCTCGGAGTTATGTAATAAAGTTATATATACTTCATATTTATATTTATTTTATGTATTTATGTAATAAATGATTACTTTTTATTGTTATAATATTACCTTAACAAATTGCTTAATTCTTATTTTCTATAACGTTTAAGCAATTTGTGTTGAAAAAGTGTATACGAATGTGATTTACTTGATATATACTAAAAAATATATACTTGTTATAGTTATTAATTATTTTATTTCATCATAAAAAGATGTTTAATTAAAATTTATCTGGAAATATATGTATTTCGTAAAATGCAAGCAAAATAAATTATTTTTTAAAGTAAGATTTGTTCACATAAATTTTAAATTAATTCTCAAAAAAGAATTAAATTTCTTTTTTCCTTTGCAATTTTGAATTTCGATATATAATTTGATTTGAAAATAAAATTTCATATCGGTGCATATTCAAAAATATTACATTCTTACGATTTTTTGTTGTTTTTAAAATTAACAGCTTTTCAGGAGTATTAAAAACTGAAGTTTTAACTCCATATTTATTTTAATATAAATAAAGATTATTACTAAAACATTTTGCCATTTTTTTAATTAAAAAAATTTAAAAGTTCATTTCAATATAATAATTATAAATGTACGTATGTATCGTAAATGATTTATAAATTTTAAAATGTTACCACATATTGCATCAAACGAGACATTTTACATTCTTTTCATTTTTGATTCAGAACCAAGCCCAATATTTCTTTACTAAAAAGCCCAATGTTTTAATTTTCATAGAAACAAATTTCAATGTAAAGCATGCATCTTTTTTTAATAAAATATAAATGCTTAGCATTTTCTCATAAAGGAAATTTCATTGCAAAAAAACATTCATATAAAATCGCAAATATTATAAAACTGTTATATTTAAATGCTTGAATCAGCAAAGTGTTGACGTTCTTACGTCAGAAAATTCTAAAAGTGTATAGTGTATGAATATGAAAACGTAATCTTTCGTATCTTCAATTTATTTCTGTCTTATGCCATTTTTAATTTTTATTGAGTGCTGTAGACTTTTAGGATATATGTATAATATTTTATTAATAAAATCAGAAAATGCTTATCTCTTTCCATATATCCAAATTAGAGACTTGCCATCAAGACTGATAGAACAGATCTTCTAAAATTACGACTGCAAAATTAAATCAAATATTTATTTATTAATAATTAAATAATTAAAATAATAATACAAAATATAATCTTGCAAAAATTAATTAATTATGAAAAAATAAAATTTTAAAAATTTTATTATTGTTTCTTACCTGATCGTCAACCATCTAATAAGGATTCAAAATTAGGTGCTGCTAGTAATGAGTTTTGCCGTTAGCTAAAACATTGTTTCAACGTATTAGTAATTATAATAAAGCAATATTCCCCAATTTAATGTTATCAATCGATTAAGGGAAATAATGTTAAGTTTTTTAAAAGTTTTATCACATCAAGAATTAATTTCTATTATTAGCAAATATGCTAATTTCGTAACTGCGACAAGAAATAATAAACAGACTGGATTTCGTAGAAAACTTCGTAGTTTATTTAAATATTGCCTTTCAATTTTTTTGTTTTAAGGGCAAACATTTCTATTTAGTTTGTATACTCAAATTAATGGGAGACTAAATTAATAAAGACTCTTTACCTGGAAAGGTTTAATATTATTTACAAAATGATATATATATATATATATATATATATATATGCAAAATTTGTAATTGCCACATATAATGATGAATAGATTTACCAATTCCCCGGGATATTTAAAAAATGTTATCTTTCAATTTTTGTTTTTATGGACAGATCCTTTGATTTAATTTGTGTATTCAAAATAATGAGAGATTAAATTAATAATGTATCTTTACCTTGAAAGGACTTCTAAGTATTATTTACAAAAATAATAATAATAATAATATTAATATATATGCAAAATTCGTAATTGCCACAATGCATAACGAATAGATTAGACAACTTCCTGGATATATTTAAATGTTGTCTTTCAAGTTTTTGTTTTCAAGGGCAGAGCTTTCCATTTATTTAATAAATTAAAAAATAATGAGATATTAAATTAATAATTTTTATTTAACTTAAAACGTCTTCTAATTATTATTTACAAAAAATAAATATGAACACTCATATATAGAACCATGATTCTTTTAAATGAAAGATTATTACTTCATCAAATTTTCTAAAGCAGAATTCCTTATCAATATGGCGAACTTCTATTATAAGTCTTTTGATATGGAAAGAGTTAAGCATCAAGTTAAACAAATAGAACAGTTATAAACGTAGATATTATTTATACTAATTTTTAATACAAACCATGCTAAAAATCCATAAAAATAATACAATGCATGTCTAGGAAAAAATGTTGAATTTAACTGAAGTTTGCAAAATAAAACCTAATTTGTTCAAACTGTTACTCATAGATTATTCTATAATTAAAGCATCTAGCTTATGGAAAGCTTAGGGTAATACAATAAATTCATTTAATACATTTTTGGGGCACATTAACTAGAAAGGAAATTTTAATAGTTATTTTACAAAAACTGCTCATAGAGTATCTGGATTAAAATGTTCAAAATTCAGTTTGCAAATGTTCTTATGCAAACTTCAATTAAATCTAACCATTTTTCAACTTCATGGATTTTTGGTGTACATTCTAATTTTTTTTTGTGCATTAAACTGATTAGTCGGTATGCATTTATTATACAATGTTATTAATAGTATTTGTGTGGTTAATCAATGTATTACAACACTCTTTGATTCTCTGAACTATTATTTGAACAATTTCTTCGTGTACCAACCATGTCATGTGTACTTGTCCCATTTTTTGAATTGCTCCATTGCCGAAGTCTCAAAGCCAAGTGAGACAATGGCCCATCGGTTCACTTAGATTTATTGAACTCTCGAGTGCACGTACAACTGGAAAGAATTTTCTACTCGAAAAAAAAAAAACGGAAATTTAAATTTGAAATGATGTTTGATGCAAAAAAAAAAAATGATTGATTGTTCGATTGTTCTACGGAATATAAACGTTGTTGGCTAAAGAATTTACGACTGTTTTGTAAGTGACTCTTCTTGAATGAATAATTGTAATTTATGAAATATGAAAAAAAATTCAATAAAAAATTAAACCAAATCTCCTGTCTTCTTTTTTACCATGTTTGTTTTTCGTCTTTGATCATATGAGATAATGGCATATTAATTCAAATGAACGGATAGATAGCATAATAATTCAAATGAACATTTTCTATAATTTAAATGAACCGATATATAACATAACAATTCAAATGAACATTTTTCATAATTTAAATGAACCGATAGCGAAGAACATAGAACGGATAGTGAACCAAGAGATAATGTAATAATTCAAATAAACATTTTTCATAATAATTTAAATGAACAGATAGATAATATAGTAATTTAAATCAACCGATAGATAACATAATAATTCAAATGAACCAATCGATAGCATAATAATTCAAGTGAACTAATTGATAACTTAATTCAGAATAACTTAATAATTCAAATGAACCAATAAATAACACAATAATTCAAGTGAACTAATTGATAACTTGATTCAGAATAACTTAATAATTCAAATGAACGAATAAATAGCATAATAATTCAAATGAACCAATAGATAGCATAATAATTCAAATGAACCAAGAAATAACATAATAATTCAAATGGACCGATAGATAACATAATAATTCTAGTGAACTAATAGATAACTTAATAATTCTAATGAACCAATAGACAGCGTAATAATTCAAATGAACCAATACATAACATGATAATTCAAATGAACCGATAAATAACATAATAATTCAAATGAATCAATAGATAACTTAATCATTCAAATGAACGAAAGATAACACAATAATTCAAATGAACCAATAGATAAAATAATAAAATGAACCAATACATAATTTAATTATTCAAATGGTCTGATAGATAACATAATAAACCAAATGAACCAATCCATAATTTAATAATTCAAATGAACCAATAGGTAACATTATAATTCAAATGGACAGAAAGACAATTTAATAACTCAAATGAACCAATAGATAAAATAATTCATATGAACCAATAGATAACTTAATAATTCAAATAAGCAATTGATAACATAATAATTCAAATGGACCGATAGATAACATAATTCAAGTGAACCAAAAGATAATTTAATAGTTCAAATGGACTAAGAGATAACATAATAATTCAAATGAACGAATCGTTAACATAATAATATAAATGAACCAATAAAAACATAATAATTCAGATGAACCATTAGATAATTTAATAATTGAAATGAACGAATCGATAACATAATAATTTAAATGAATCAATAAATAACATAATAATTCAAATTAACGGATCGATAACATAATAATTTCAATCAAAGAATAGATAACATAATAATTTAAATGAACCTAGAGATAACATAATAATTCAGATGGACTCGATATATAACATAATAATTCAAATAAAACAAATAGATAACACAATAATTCAAATGAACCAATAGATAACAAGATAATTTAAATAAATCATTCAATTTATATTAATAAACATAGTATACTACATATTTTTAGTAAATTAAATATAAATAGTATTTACAGCTATGGTTTCTACTAAAATGTAAATTTCAGGTATTTACGATTACAGCTTTTCGAATTTGTTCGTCAAATAACGAAAATTCGCCATTGAAGCTCACCATTCACCACTGATGAAAATGAATTTGATTATAAAATCGTCCTCCACATTAAATTGTGTGCCGATGTAAGTTGGCGACTATGAAATTGGTTATGAAATAATATAAATTGTAAGTCAAATAAAAATTTCTACCAATGTTATACTTTTAAAAAGTATTTTTCTTAAATATCAGTTCATTCACTGGACGTAAAGAAATCAGAAATTTCCAAGTCAATGTATATGCCATATAAAAAAAAGGAGACACATTTTTCACTTGCTTTGTCAATATTAATATACACGTTTGTAGATTCTCTTGGCGATGCAACAGTATATATTTTATATACTTTTTAGATATGACGTATATATGGGCATAGAAATTTTTCATTTTTTTACATCCAGTGAATGAACTGATGTTTAAGAAATATTGCTTTTTAAAAATATAATGTTGGTAGAATTTTTTATTTGACTTGTAGTTTCTTGTGGCTAACTATTATTGAATTTATATTCATTCAATTATTTTCATTCAATTTATATTAATAAACATAGTATACTACATATTACATAACATAGTATACTACATAGTAACATAGTATACTACATATTATATAACATAGTATACTAACTATTATATAACCAATTTCATTGTCGTCAACTTTCATTTGGCGAATGATTATATAATCAACTTCATTTTCATCAATAACGAAATGTTGAATGGCGTGTACCAATGGCGAATTTCCATTGTTATATATGTATATATATATATATATATATATAAAACAACAAAAATAATTTTAAAATTGACTTTAGTAAGTGAATGAATTAAATTTTTCTCTATTCTCTATTTAATAAAATTTAATCAAAAGAATGGATCTACAAAAAATTTTATGCTATTATACTCAAGAGATGTATACTTCTTAGATAGGTAGAAGGGAAGAATCAATTGTCCAAAATTGTAACTTTTTTACCAATAAAAAGGATAAAGAAAAAAAAATAAAATACAGATTCTCCATCAATCACAATTATTAATCCTATAAAAAAAATTTAATTGTTAGCACCTGATTTTTATATTTTATTATTTTTCAAAACTGATGTTATTCATTTTTTTTCGAAATAATTCCACTATATACACAGGTCTTTCGCAAATAATCTAATATAAAGGAACTTAAGTATATTAGATTTTAAAAATTTTATATATACAAAGAAAAGGTTTTTTTAAAAAAAGCAAAATATATCGACACCCTTTTTCATTTTCAAGTTAACAATGATTAATTATTACCTGATATATATTTCTTATAAATATTGAACAAGTTATACGATGGCTTTTTTTTTTACCAACTTTAATTTTATAAATTAAATCCCCTCCCATCTGCTGTAATGTAAATCTTTACAATGAATTTTAGTATTAAAATTCATATTAGTATTAAAAGTTTTTATACATATTAGTATTAGTTTTTATTCATATTAATATTAAAGTATTCTAATTAGTATTAAAATCTTGTATTCATATTAGTATTAAAGTATTCTAATCAGTATTAAAAGTTTTTATTCATATTAGTATTAAATTATTCTAATTAGTATTAAAAGTTTTTATTCATATTAGTATTAAAATATTCTAATCAGCATTAAAAGTTTTTATTCATATTAGTATTAAAGTATTCTAATTAGTATTAAAAGTTTTTATTCATATTAGTATTAAAATATTCTAGCCAGTAAAGTTTTTTTTTTAAAACAAAAGCAAAATATATAATAGACACCTTTTTTCTTTTCAAGTTAACAATGAATAATTATTACCTGGTTATATTTCTTATAAATATTGACTAAATTATACGATATTTTTTCCGACTTTTATAAATTAAATCCCCTCCCATCTGTTGTAGTTTAAATCTTTACAATGAATTTTAGTATTAAACTCTTATGGTAAACAGTATATTGCGTGTGAAAATCAAAGTAACAAAAAAAAAAAAGAGTTTTAACATTGCGTGCTTCGTAACATAAAAATAAACAAAAAATGCCATATCAGCTCCCATATTGGCTTGTTATAACTTTATTAAAAGATTTCATTACGCCTTTTTTCTGTTATCGGTATCCCATCATTAAAATTAGAGCAATTTTATGATTCTCACAACTCCCTTCCTTTATTACCACAGGTTTTTACTTTTACAGGAAACCTGATGTCGTTATTCATCCACGGTTATAGTTAATTGAGCGCCTACATTAGTCCCAAGAAATAAAAATTAGCTGCCGCAACCGCCTTTGCTGCGGACTTCGCACTTTTTCAACTGAACTGAAGTCAAGAGGAATAACACTAGCTCTCTACACACCCTACTAGTTTCTTTCTTTTCATCGAAGATGGTAATTCAACGAAAACTCAGGGAAGCGTGTATTGGAAAGGCAGCAGAATTTAATTAATTGTTAACCACCGTGCAAAACCTAATCAGGGGACGCGAATAATTATACGGATATGGTAATAGAGCCTTCTGGTGCCAGCGACGCCAAAGGCGGTCATCAATGACAATGCCAAAAATTAGTCTCACAGGAAAAGAATGCCAAAGGCGCCAAGCCGTGTGGCCAAGGCGCGTTTGAATTGAACAGGGTAGATGACAGATTTTGACAATTCAATTTAAATATGCTGGAATTGTCATGTTTGTTTTTAACTGCTGATTCTAATGCTTTTGGTATTTATTTTTTATACATTGCTAATGATTGGGACTTGCTTTTTTTCCCCTTTTTCTGAAATTTAAAAGAGCTTTCATGGATAAATATTCTAAGTAAAACTCTTAAATTATTCATTGATAAAATCGAACTTGGTAGATTTTATTATTTCCTAATATTTATTTATTATATTGATATTTTTAAGTACTTCTTATTTTATTAGTATTAGTTTAGTAAATGTCACTAGTTTTGCCTTTTATGTTAAGGCAGAAAGGTAAACTATCATTTTGTATTTTCTGATGAACAAAACGTAATAATAACAAAAAAACTTTCTAATGATATCTTATATTAGTGCACAAGCAAATAAAAAAAATCAGCATGTGGCAACAAAAGGTCTGATCAGTTCTATTCGATCTAATCTTTGATTGGATTCTTTCAATCAATTATTAGTTACATAAAGTTTTGAAGTGGTAAATTTTTAATAATATACCAATTATTAAAAATCATAGGGATTATACACGTATTCTACTTCTCATTGGCACAACAACCCCATGGTGGGCCAAGGTCGTCTGCCAAGTGGCAAATTTCGTGACAGGAAGTTTTTCTTTTTACGGAGTAGGATTGTCAACCCCACGCCCAACAGTCATATTAGACGAATTGAACCTGAAACCTGTGATACCGAGCGCCAGTCACTTGGACATTAGGCCCCTATTCACGCATTCTACTAACACAAAAAAGCACAATAAGAAATTATCATCGATATTCGTAGAGAGTGTAAGCATTTTGAATATTATTATTCGATTATTTTTATATGCAAAGATTTTTGACATTTTATACTTTAAAAAAGTTATATTGAATATGAGCCATATGAGTCACAGGGATTCATGTAGGGTCTGAATGCTTAAAACAGGTTGGACATCAATTTGAACACCCCCAAGAATGAGATGGGGGATTGGTTAAAATCTAGGATCCTACCCTTTGTCATAAACACATCGCCAAGGTGCCAATTGTAAGCATAAAAATGAATGGGCCAGGTAGTTTGCGCGGTAAAATGATAATGTTACGCCAAAATCCTTTATTTCTTTTGCCAAATCGCCATAAAAACATTTTAAAATCTAAGTTTTGTCATATTGTAAAGTTTAATAATTCGCCAAAATTATATGCCAAACAGAAATTTTACCCAACATTGAAAAGATTTTTGATATTGATTACTGTTTATTACCTGTAAAGGCAAAGCCAACATATCGCATGAAAAAAAACCATTTTTGAGCCATCAAAGTTCATATAGGGTCTTTTTTGCTCAAAAAAGACTTTATCGCCATCATTTATCGCTTTATAGCCAAATATTTTCACCCCTAAGTAAATCTTGTTTTTTGAGGCGACTTCTGCTGGAATAGCTCAGGGGTACAGTATCTAGATTTTAACTTGTACGTCCACACATTCTTCCTAGAACCAGAAGAAAATCCTTTACAAACTGCAGATTTATCATACTCATATCCAGCATAGAGACGAAAAATTTTTGGTTCAGTTTTAGTGTCCCTTTTGAATCAAATTAACTCGATCAGCGTAGGTAATAGCAACTATATGTAACTATTGACTTCAGTTTAGATAATACAAATAAAACAGACTTTTCAATTAAAAGTAAAACAAAAACTATTATTGATATTGTGTAAATATATACAATTGTAATGAATATTTTAATAGCATTTGTCCAAAAGTATTGTTATAGCAATAAAACAACGTAAACAATTAAAACATTGTAACAATTAAAGGTGGTGTAACAAATCAATTTCTTGAATCAAACAGTTGATATATTCTATCATTTTGTTCTAAATCTGTTATATATATTATTATTTTGATATTTAATTTTTGTTACTACGATTTTTTCCTATTTCGAATCCTTTGCGACATTATATTAACCATCTACAAATTGAAATTCTTTACTTAAATACATCACATTTTATTGCATCATATTAAACAATCCCAAGTAGATAGGAACTGTGGTTCCTAAGGGGCATTAGCTTCCAGCCGTAAATTTAAGTTAATAAATAATTCATCCAAAATGAGCTTTTAACTTATACTTTAATGTCATTAAAACTATCCTGGAAAACACGTAATAATTATTATCGCTTAGAATATATTTTAACACTAAGCTATTTATAGCTGCTTTACTGTTGTTTAAATATACTTAGTAACTTGTTTGTGAAAAGAGTTTAAATATAAACAAGTGAGAAATTTTTCTTAGTTGTAAAACAGTTTATAATTTTTTTAAAATCATTTTCTTGTTTCATTATAAGAGATTATCCGTTATTCACAAATAAATAACTGTATAAATCAAATGATCCTGTTATTTACATAAACAAGTGGAAATATGTACTCAGAAATAAAAATAAATATCTTACTCTTTTTCTTATCAGATTTACCATTTACCATTACCAGAGGCCTGCTTGTGGCTCAGGGGCAATACGCGCCGCTGGTAAGCATTAGGGCTGAGGTTCAATCAGCTGGCTGCTTTGTTGCAGGCACTGTTTCAAAACATGGAGACTCGATGATAGTTGTGATATTCAGCATCTTGCCACGTTAGTCTGACTGCCTGGTGGGAGTTTTCTGGGTTTTCTCCCATACAATAAGCAAAGTAGTAGTAAGTAAGTAGTTTCCTCTAAAATTCCCCCCTGAAATCACTACACTCCTTCTTTAGTGTCACGGAGCCAAGTCAGACATCTACTTATGGGAGCTCCATCACAACAGGAGCTGCCCTCCCCCTCCCCCTTTCTCTTCTTCCATCAATTCCTTGAATCAATCATCATCTCTTCTTCCTTCTTCCATTAGACCCCATGTGTTCTTGGACTTGGTCTAGATATTGCTGTCTACCAAGTGGGATGAGAAACAAATTCTCGAAGTAATCATCAGTTATTACAATTAAGACTTTTAACTTAAGGCGGGGTAGGCGGACGATACGCAAAGGCGGGTAGTTTTCAGAAAAAATACCTGAATATAAACGATATTCTTCCTGGCACACACTGACATCAGAACAGAATAAGAGATTTCTACTGATATTAATTTGCAAATGTAGTCATAAATTACTCTACTTGTAGTATTGCTAATTGATAAATTTACCCATCAGATAATACATTATATTACCATTAATGATGCGACATCACCTGAAAGTAAATTGGAATCTTCCATATATGATTAAAGCTTATCTAGAACGTATAAAAACATTTTGAGGGCTCGGTTGACTTCTAGATGAACAAATGACAAAGAAATAAGCAAGCTACGAGAGCTTAATGAATTTTACAGATTCGATGTTTCCATTAGTTATATTACTGATAACTTCCAGATATCATAAGTAATATAATAATGAAATGGTTGAGCATAAAACCATTAGCCATGAAATCTCAAAAAGAGCTGATGCGTGAAGTTCCAAACTTTTGAAGTATCGTGATATCAAATGGATAAACTTTATTAGAACTTCTAGGAATTGATGCCACTATTCGAACCATTTGATGTAAAGAATGTCCATTGGAATTCCATGGTAACCACATAAACCAATGATGAGCCACCTGGATGTTTCCCATTGATTAAAATGATGTAAAAGAAAGTCTTTTACGTAAGAAAGAACTTTGGAAGGGCACGGGATTATTGGGGCAAGCATGAGGCAAAGCATTTTTTTACGTTTAACAAACAATGTAAGGGCATGGGATGGAATGACGAATCACGTTAAATTAACGTGATATTTAAATGAACGAGTATGGACCTATGACATACATGTGGAATGCTACTTATCAGATTATGAACCTGGGGCATTGCAGATGAGGGTTGATTAACAGAGTGTATTGCCCGGTGTCAATCTTGTTTGACTGGATTTGATACCCAGAACTTTCAATTCTATTGTCAATGGGACAGTACTGGACAATTTATTGTTACCCCTACCTCATGACAGCAGTCCAAACTTGCCCCTTTTTTCTAATATGGTAATCAATTTCATTTATTCATGAAACACAGAACCGAACGGAGTGACAAAATTTGAGTTAAAAAAATTCAACTGATTAGCTTAAATTCCTGATCTGAACCACTTAGAACTTCTATATAATTAGATAAGTTAAGAGTTCCGGTAAAGAGCCAAACAGCACATCCCCAAAGGATGTCACAGAAAGTTCCCCCTATTGCAAAAGGAATAGAAAAAAATATCTACGATCATACCCTATAGTAGAAGATAATATTTCTTGATGGTGGCGAATGACAGATATATGTCTTAGTCGAGTCTGCCAGTTCAAAGTAAGTATTCCATCATTAATGATAATGCAGGGTGTCCCATCACCAGATTTACAAACTTATAAGTGGGATAGGATACTGCTAGACGACTGGGAACCACACGCCAATACAGGCTCGGAAATTATTTACTGATGCTGTATTGCACGCAGAAAACACCAGAAGTGAAAAAACACCTCAGTAAGTGATTATTCGATTTATTGATAGATGTACATTAACAAAAGTAGCATGGTCAACAGTAACAGAGGTAAACTACAAATACGTCATTTTTATGCAAATCCTCCAGAAGCTGCAGAAGGACATTAGATCTACGTTGCGCTATGAATAAAACAAATATAAAGTTATACAAATGTATCTTAGAAAACAAATTTTAGAACATTGAATTAATAAACCAATTTTAGAATATATTTATATAATTTTAATCAAGCTTGCTTTTTGTAAAAAAGTAGTATAGTTTTGTAGTTTTTCGGTTTTTTTATCAAGGAAATGATGAATATCATATTTTTATCATAATTATAATAATAAAACAAGCAATTAAAGCTATTCTTTCAATTCCTGCATGCTTCTTTAATTACAATATAGATTCCAAACTTTTTCGAATACATACATATTAAAAGTACAATGCAGGTTCATTGTATAAAAAAACAACTATTAATTATGGAACAACAATAAAAATTGCTTACTCAAAATATTAAATGTTGAGTTTAAATTAGTTTTTATATTGCTTTAAGCAAAATGAAGTTTTTGAAAATATTCTTCATATATTTAAAGAAAAAAAAAATATTCATAATGATCAATACAGGTGGTAAAAAAATTATATTTCTTCGAAGAGTCTCTTCAAATAATGATTAATCTTTGAATTAGTAGAACAAAAAATTAATTAGTCTTCCATTTTTTTTCCCAGAATTGCAAGACAAAATTAAGTTCTTTTCAAACTGCATTTGGGATTTTGAAGCATTCGAATAAAAAAAAAATTACTTAAGAAGTAATTATCATTCAAAGTTCTTGTGTTTTTAGTCAATTCTTATTTCGAATTAAAAAACAATGTTATTCTTTAAGTACAAAAAAAAAAAAACTTGAAATAAAAAGAATGTTTTAATTTGTTTTTAAAATAAATGGAAATTTTTTTTCTCACTTTTTTTAACCAGAAATGTCAGTTTTATTACTTTATGCGGAATTGATTAAATATTTGAAATTAATTAAAGGAAACATGTGTCAATAGGACATAAGCCTTATAAAAATAATATAAATATTTTTAAAAATTTTAAATTAAAAAAAAAAAATTATTTCATGTCTTGCATTATGTTTTCCATTTCTGGAACATAAAAAAAAAAAAAATCGATAAAAATTATTGAAGGAAAAATTAGCTGCAAGGTCAAAATGCTAGAAAATGATAGTCGGTAAAATGATACTTTAATACAAAATATTTAACTTTCTCTTGATAAGTATTACAAAAAATTAATAAAAGTATCACATAATCAACTTAAATTAAAAATTGTTAAAACAAAAAGGAAAAACTTGGTTGAATTTTGAAAAACGTCTGAAAAATCAATACTAAAAGAGTTATTTTATTTTTAGTCAGTGTTTTTTTTTCCAAAACACTACCCTTTTGATAATTCACAGTTTTATTATTGTAACAAAAACATTGATTTAATTAAAAATACATTGCAATAAATAGGAAATATAAGCCAAGATGATAGGGAATCAATTTTTTAAAAGAATACAAAAAACTTTTGATATTGCTGTTATTCTATTCTGAATATAACTATGAATATAACATGTCTGAATATCGATTTATTGTTTACTGAAATACTAAATCATGGATAAATAAAGAAAATACATGTTGCTGAAGTGGTTGGATATCATTATGGGAGGAATATATTCACTAATGAAAATATCGGTCTCTATTTCTTTCTTACTTTAACACTTCATAAAAGCTATAAATATCACTTGTCTTCATTGTTGAGAGTTTTTGTGAAAATATTCTTTTTTCTTAAATATGGCTGGCTTTTGTAACGTCTCGATCTATACTAGAACAGCAATGCCTTCAAAAAGAGGGACATTTTCATGTTAATGGAAAAAAACTTTAATTTATATATGTTGAACTCTGGCTTAATAAAAATTATTATTATTTTTTTAAATTAAAATAAAAAAATCATTTAATTTACAAGTGCAGTTCACTCTAAAGTCGGAGATTTTCAGAGTTCAGGAATCTACGGCGAATCTAATGCCCCCGATCTTCTGCAGACCTAAATTATCCTACTGCATTATAAACGAAACCACAAAGGACTTATTTTGCAAACAGGTTGTATCTCCGGCCTATTCAGTCACTTTACAGAAAAAGAGAAAAACAACACTTCTTGTCGACTCGTAGCAGAACTCACTTATTTTCTTATTCCAAAAACACTCTTTAAAAAAATTCATCAAGATGGGGTTTAGCTTCCTTCACTTCTCTTTAGAGTGGACACTTCTTCAGTTCATGGTCTATCACCAATCGTGATGCAACAACTTATGGCGTAGCCCATATATTATCTGTAATTGTTTCGAACAGGCACTATATAATTTCTTGATGTATCATTATCCATGACACCGAATATTTGCTGTCAGATTTGAGTGATAGGTTGTTATTTGTATTTGTTTAAAAAATATGTATTCCTTTCCCGTAGGGATAGTAATGTTATATCTATTCTCGTGGGAAGAATGTTGCACTTCGTAATAAAATAACTGCTATTCAAAAAAAGATTGAAACAACAGTTGCTATTAAAAAAAGGTTTCATTAAAAATGAGGTATATTTGTCAGAAATATCGCAAAATTGCTACAACTAGCACCTTCGTCAGTTTTCTTTGTCATAAAGCACTTTAAAATAGGAATTTAGATGGAAAACGAATAAAGAAATAGTCAGCCGCCGAAGATTAATCATTATGCACAGTGGCTAAAAAGAAGAAAACTTTTAGATTCAGCACGATGAAACTTTTTATAGATTTTAACGAAAATCTTACGAAAAGTTATCTTTTTTGCTTGAGATTAATGAGGAAAGCCGGCTTTTTTCTAAAAGTACAGTAGGTACACGAAATCTATCAAAAATAGATTATATCTTATTGGAGTAATGTTCTCTTCGTGGATGAGAGTTTCAACATGTTTTGATTTGATGGCCGTTTAATGGTACGAAGGGGATAAAATGCAAAGCTTAATCCAAGTAACTTCTTTGAAACTACAACATGGAAGGAAAGGTATCCTTTTGAAGAGATACTTGTCAACATCAGAGTAGGAATGTTTAATATTTAATCATTTAATCATGTTAACTTAATCATGTTCCCTCTGTTTTAATATTTTAATAACATCTAAAACAGGCGAAATTTACATATTAGACACAAAGTTCAGCGTGTATTAAGGAATGAATACCCAATATTTCATCAGATACTCATTGCTCTCAATATTTATGTTTGGCTTGACTAGGTGCTTTAATATTTGTCCTCACTGATCCTGCTTTATCTGAACTGATCTATACTACGAATAAAAATATTTGACATAAGTGAAAATGAAATCTTTATAAAGGAACTACTCTAAAACTCGAATTTTTTTAATTTCATTGCCTATGATGCGTTACAAATTCAATTTTAAGAGAAAGGGATCGTTGCACATACTTTATGGCAACCGAAAGAAAATAAATAAGACCGATAAATATCAAAAAGAAAAATTGATTAAATGATAGATTTAATCTATTTGATCATAATATTTCAACATATCTATTGATCATAACATTCATTCATAACAATAGTAATTAAAATAATAAAACAAAGGGATTCGTTTGCCATAAATAAATACAAAACATTCCAACTATAATGCTGCCATGAACTTCTACAAAAGCACACCTTCCCTTTCATATTATAGTTGCAATGAAGATCTTTGGATTAAGTTTTGAATTTTATCTCCTTCGTACCAATAAACAGCAGCCAAAACCAAAAAATATTGAAAATCTCATCTACGAATAAGAAATCACTCCATTAAGTTATTAATCTACATTTGATAGTAACATACCAAAATTATGTTGGAGCGATAAGCTTTGAAATTGATGTTTCTGTCTTTTACTTGACAGTTGCGAACGCAATTTTATTGCAATTTCTATTTAAGGTTGCATTCGTTTTCAACAGTCACTGACATCTTGAAATGGCGGTAATCATAATAATATTTATTGTTGTTGTATAATTATTTAAATAATTTTAAGACAGATTTTATTTGTAAAAGATTTAAAGCAAATTACTGGAGGGAAATGTTAACAATTATGTATACGGGCAAAGTTCTTCTAACGAGAATTTCTTCAACACTGCTATACTATTCTACTGTCAGTTCAGTAGAATTGTAAAAAAAGTCCATTTATAACTCTGCATTCCGATAAAAAGGGAATTTATGGTTCAATAAAGATACTATGAAAATTTCTTAAATGAAATTCCATATTTTTCTACGCTTTTTAATTGTGTTTATATTGCAACATCTCGGCCTATACTAGACCTACAACGGCTTCAAGAAGAGAGTCACTTTCAGGTTTATGAGAATATTTTAATTTTTATTTACAAGCATTATATATAGATACAGAACTCTGGGTTTGTTATACTCATTACAAAGAAATGAAAATTTGATTCACTAGTGCAGTTCACTCCAAAGTCGGAGTTTTCATAGTTCTCGAGTCTACGACAAATATAATGCACCCGGTCTGAAGTAGACTTTAATTATCACATGGTGGGATTCATGAAACCACAAGGTTCTTACTTTGTAAACAGACGGAAATTCTGGCTTGTTCAGTCACTTCATTGAAAAAAATAAAACGTCACTTTTTGTCGATTCGTCGCAGAGCACTCTCTTCCTTCTCCATAAAAACCTCCCTTTAAGAAAATCCGTGGTCTATCCCCAATCACGATGCAGCAACTCAAGATGTAGTCCATATCCCATCTGTAATTGTTTCAACCGGTGAAGGTCGAACAGACAATTGCTAATTTCATGATATATTATTAACCATGACACTGATTACGTGCTATCAGATTTGAGTAACATGTTGTTCTTATTAGAACGAGACACTAATCGAATGTAGTATAAATATCTACGACACTGCTTATCTGCTGTCCGATTTGAATGATAGGTTGTTATTATGCACTTGTTAAAGAATATACCCTGGATATGGAAATATATCTCTTCTGGTGGAAAAAATGGTACAATATCTTTAAAATCGTCAAGTCTGTGTACTGAGTTTCAGAATTTATAAGATTGTTTACGTATTTTCTTGGTAAAGTCTTAAATATATTTAGATTATATTCCACTTTTAATATGTATTTACTCATTTTTTATATTAAAATGATGGACATAGGTGTTTAGACAGGAAAGCTTCTTTGTTGGATCCAAGGTCGTGAGAGGAGGTTGAAAATTCTGAATAATTTCCCTGGAGTTGTTCATGAAATGTTCAGATAGAAAAGCTTCTTTGTTGGATCCACGGCCGTATGAGGAGGTTGAGAATTCTGATTGATATCCATGGAGTTGTTCATGAAATATCAATATGGTTCAATGTGTGTAGTATAGCAGATAGCCCTCATATTGAATCTTGGGTAATGCCGACTCTGTTACATATCTGCCTTTCCAGTCATGACCCCAAGTAAAAGTATCCAGTATTTATAAACAATAACATCAATCTAATTATACGGATTACACCCTGAGGTTCCATAGTAATAGTGTGTGCCATAGTACCCTAAGATGTCACATAGAGAGACGATGGGTGACGCAAAGTGCTCATGATCTGATTCTCTAATTTGTTTCTCAGAAAATGAAAGAAATGTTTAAGTGACTCATCAAAGACCATTCAGTCGTCAATTGTGTTTAATAAACATTTGTTTAATAAATAATTGTTTAATAAACACACCCGATATCGTTGTGTTTAATAAACATTTTGGCTACGAAAAAATGAAAGGAGTATAAAAATTCGTGATTGGCGATGAATATCACACCAAAAACATGAATCGTGATAAACTGAACCTTTTTTACTTCACTCAATAGTTTTCTTAAATAATTCATTTAATGCTGCAATCATTTGTTATATTTAAATATAAATCTAAAGTTTTATAAGGAGAAGTGAGAATGGGTTTACTAATTTATATACTACATATAATAATAAACTATGTGTAGTGAGAAAATTCTAATTCTCTTAAATTTGTAGTGAATTGGATAAGTTTTGAGAACTCTGGATTAAACATCTTCAACTATATATTAATGTTAAAAATTTTTTAAGTAAACAATGAAATAAAAGTATAAAAATTTTTTTATCTTGCAGGATATAAAAAAAAAGCATGATTTCGATAATTTAAGCTGAGTTACAAATGTTATTAAAAGAATAAATATTATTTTTTCCTAAAAGTGCCGTTTTGTTTTTCAAGTAGATAGTTTAGTAACCATTAACTTTTATAACTTAGTAACTTCTTTTGTAATCTCTTGTTATTTCCAGTATATCCAATATCCAATATACACAATCAGCCTATAACTTTCACTGGTGACAAAAAGTTAACCAAACATCCCAAACGCAACGGCTCATCGATATTTCAAGAGGAACACGGGACTCGCATTAGAACTCTATTACTAAAACATCACTTGTGATCCCTGCGATTTGACGGAGCAGCTGCAACAACAATATCAGTCATGTCTTTTATTTCATTTCTGGGGGACATCTGGATTCACTTCTTTAATGCCTTTCCCGTGTAAGCCGATTTTTATCCCGCCTGATATTCTTTTAGTTCTAGATTTTCTGTTTTTTTTTCTCCTTGCAAGAGAATTGCAGACAAATCCTTTCGTGTCAGCTTGGGCGAGATTTACCTCTTTTTCATTCTTCTTAATGTGCTTTTTTTTCTTCTCCTTTAACAAAAGAGTATTTAACGTGGAAGTCAAAAGCATAAAAGCCCTGAGCTGGATACAATGGCGTGTGTTAAGTAAAAGATAGTTTGGGAATCGAAACATTGCTTCATACGCTTAAGTAAGGCAGCGAACACATAGTAAAAACTTAATAACGGACGTACCTGTCAATGTAGGTGGTATTTAAGATTGATAAGATAGTTTTGTTCCAATTCAATGTTTTCTTTTATAGATCGAAAAAAATGATTCAAGGATTTAGTATTTTTTATATAATAAATTGATTCCAACTGTTTTCATTTCGTCAATTCAAACCGAAGAAATCTTCTGACTTAAAAAGTATATGTTTGGGATTATAATCTCACTAATTTTAAATTGACACGAAAACGAAAATTTGTTTGTGAATCTGGATTCTCTACAGTTTTGGAAGTTTCTGGTTGTAGGGCTTTGGAAACTGTAAAACGAGATACTTTCAATCCTCAACAGTTAAAGAAAAACAATCAGAGTTCCGCTATACAAATGTCCATAAATACAAACTATTTACAAAAGAGTTCACCGTACACTATTCTAAAGTGAGTATTGTCCACTATTTTTAATAATAATACATTTGAAAAATTTGAAACTAGAAATTATATCAATGCTAACTAATTAACTATTTGTCTGGTACTACAGCCCATGGTTAGCCTATGATTCAAGACTACTGACCATTTCTGCTGAATGCCACAGGGAATGCTCTTGCCAATGCGTAGGTGGAAACACTGTTACAATATAATTTACTCCAGGACACTACAGCCCATAATGAGCCAAGGCCGTCTGCTTACAGCAGATAGATTCTTTTTTAACCGGGTAGGGTTGTCAGCACTACGCCTAAGGGTCTACAAACATATTAGATAGAAATCAACAATTTAAAGTGGACACGAAACCATTACAAGCATACTTGTAAATTTGTGCAGATTTTATGTCTTGCAGAACACAATCCTATTTTCTTTCGACGCACTAACACTGAAGTAGCAGACTTCCTTCGACAACTACACGTAAATGATATAAGTCAGGTCAGCCCAGCGGAAGTCTGTGAATTCATTAGGAAGATTAAACCCAATAAGTATCCTGGGATTGATCGCATTAGTAATCGAATGTTAAAATCTTTACCTTATACATATGTGCTACTGATCACTTATCTAATTAATTTTTTAATTGATAAGTGTTACTTCCCTCAGAGCTGGAAAACTGCCGCAGTCATTCCTATTCCAAAACCTGATAGCAATAGGGCCTACCCCCAAAATTACCGTCCAATCTCACTACTCAGTGGAGTGAGTAAAATATTCGAATATTCGATTCTTAAACGCCTGGATCAGCACTACACAGATCATAATTTACTTATACCTGAGCAATTTGGGTTCAGAACCCAACTCAGTACTTCTCACCAGCTCTTGCGTGTTAACGAACTGATCCATGATGGCTTTATCAATCGTAAATCTACGGGAATATTATTTCTGGACGTAGCCAAAGCCTTTGATAAAATTTGGCATAATGGCTTACTACTCAAGCTCATTCGACTTGATTTTTCTCCCCAGTTTATTAAAATTATACACTCGTATCTCACTTTGCGTAATTTCAGAGTGCGAGTGGGAGGGACCATTTCCAGCGATCATTCAATCAGGAGCGGGGTTCCACAGGGCTCACTGCACGGTCCCAGATTGTTTCTAATCTCTGTGAACGATATACCAAAGCCAGAATTCTGCAAACTGGCTGTGTTCGCAGATGACACAGCGATTATTGCACAGCACAAGACACCAAACTCCGTCGTTGCTCTGCTCAATAATTATATTTCTCGCTTGGAAAGTTGGTTGACCACCTGGAAGATCAAAGTAAATACTTCTAAAAGCGCGTGCCTCTTGTTTACACGTAAAAAGAACATTGGTTCACTTTTAAATGTCACTCTTTTCGGCCAACCAGTCTTTGCTAAGTTTTTATTTGGAATCTTTGTAATAAGACTGATGGCGCCATCTGTCGGCGTGATTGTAAATAGACATGTAAACAAGTTGCGTTTGCAACTTGTATGTCGCACTTTTATTTTCTTTACTTAATCTTAATTTCTTTATTTTATTTTATATTAAACTTTGTTTAACTTTAACCTTTTATTTTTGTTCATCGTCAACGGACTCCTAATTGTACCTATAGCTTTAGCTTTTTCGATCTCCTGCTTTAATTGTTATCAAGCAGGAGATGTTTTTCCTAACTTTTATATCCCTTTGTTTTATCTGTTTCATTTTTATTCTTTAATTTTAAGCAACCCCATTTTGTGCTAATGCTTAAACTAAATTAAGATGTGGAGGTATTGTGGTTTTAAAAACCACCTAGGAACTCCGTAACCGGTACGCCCGTTGCCCGTCGCCCCCAAATGTAGTTAGCTATCTCTAAGAATGCTACTGGAAGGCGATGTCCTTTCTTCAACACCCATCAGTGGGCAGTTTGCGGCATATATCAGTGGCGCAAGAGGATTCGAGAATTCTTGTTCGCCTTCATTGGCGCGCTATCAATTGGCTAGCGCTCTGGCCATTGGTACCACAGGTTTTAGGTTCGAATTCCATTGTAAACTGTAGGCCCCAGTCTAATTATCCTAAAGTGATCACAGAAGGACCTTAGAACGACAAACAGAACTAAACTTTGATGAGTCGATATTGTTGCCTACTACTGCTCTGAGTAAATTACAACACCCTATCCATAAACATATCCTGCCCCGATCAAAGATGCTTCATTGGCGCAACAGTCCCATGGCGGGCCAAGGCCGTTTCCAGGCAAATTTCGAGAGAGATGTTTTCTATTTACGGGATATGGTTGTCAGTCCTACAGTCAAGTTAGACCTGAAATTATAGCTTAAAGTGGATTCCAAACCACTATAAGCATCCGACTCGAACCCGAAACCTACGGAAGTGAGCTACAGAGCACTAGTCACTTAGCCATCAAGTCAAGTGAGTGGGGCTCTAGTTACTAGCCAATTTTTTCTTTAGCAGTTTATTTCATCTAAATATTTACCTTCTACATTCAACTAACTATTCATTTACCTTTCAGAAAAGATTTATAATTTAATGCAAATCTAAAAAATATCTTTATTACACATTTCAAAACTAATCTAAAGAAATATTTCCGAGATAGCGATATCTACCAGGTAAAAGATATGACATTTATATGATATAAATTTTGTCTTATTTTCTGATAAACGATGCTGAAAGGAAATTACTCCACATATTGCAGCCAAGAAATTGCAGTACTTCGCCAATAAAAGAAAATTCAGATGTCTAGATGGATACCAAAAAAGATTCCAAAAGTTCTATAAAAGATTCATAGAAATCATTCATACTTTCATACAAAGTTTGCTGGAGCAGTATTAGCACAGCGGCTATAACATATAGATCTTTGATATTACAATACGGACGTGAAAAAGTATTTTTGTCCAATTCCCTCCGAAATATTTCACTGTGTTTGCAGTTTAAGAAACATTGGAAAGTTTTACTGCGCTTATGGCTGAGTTGTAACTATTTGAAAGGAATGATTTTTCCATAAACACGTTACTGTTATAAAGTCAGTGCTTCGGAAGAATTTTCAAATATTGCACAAGATTGCAGATTTTTTAGATATATTTTGACATGTTATTATTGAAATGGCAAGCTTAAATTGATTCGCAAGATCCACGAAACGATAATGGTTTGTTTGTAGATATGTTTGAGGAAGAAGTTTTTATTTTTAAATATTTGGAATGGAAGCGTATTAATTGGCTTAGAAATTAATTCAAAATATTTATAAATATAAATTTTTAAACATAATTTTTTTTTCATTCTAAACATTTTTTTCAATTAAAAAATGTATAATGGGAAAAAACCGCTGCTTCGAAGATGATAAGAAATGATAGAGTTAAAATTTAATTAAATATTTAATAGTTAATATTAGTTAAATTACTTAATTTTAAACGGTTTAAATTTAATTCAAAATAAATTTTATTTCTTAAAAACTAAAATTAAAAAAAAATAATATACGTCATTTTAATAAAAAAAAAAATTTTTAAATTATATTCATATTTGGAGTGCAACGTAGATCTACCTCCACGTGGTGCACTCCGGACAACGTCTGATACAGCAAAATGATCTACAAAGATCATTGTGAGATCAATGATATAAATGATCAGTGTGAGTTTCTTAAGAGTTCTGCAGCGGAACGCAGGTGGAATATCCTAAAACAAGAGACAGGATATAAAAAAGACCCTTAGGTGCTCCTTTTTTGTGGATGTTGCCGCTAGAAATAGTTACAAGCCCTGGTACGATATTCCTGAATTGCCTAGAGAAACAATTGGTGGCATTGCTACGGCTTTTCTGTGGTGATAATTGTCTCTGCATGCACCTTTATGGAATTAAGCTGGCTCTTGACTCTGTTTGTCTAATGTGTGATAACCAGGACGAAATGGACATGCCTCACCTTGCTTCCTTATGGAAGAGGTATTGGATTGCCAGATTAAGTGGATGGATTAACTGATGTCCTTTGTTTCTATCTTTTGTGCATTTAATTTTTTTATGATATCTGTTGTCCTGTAAACTTGCCATTGGAAATAAAAAAAAAAAAAACTTATAATTATAGTACTTGACATTTGGAAGAATTGGGCTCTTGATCAATTAGATATATGTCTATTATACAAACATTGAATCACTAAGTTTGAACAAACAAACAAAAAATTTATTCAGCTAATTTTCAAACAATTATTATTAAACTAGTTTCCTAACTTATTATTATCAAAGAAGTTAAGTTACATTAAGTTAGTTAAATTACATTTTTTCCATGACACAGTACATTGTTTTGTGGCATGTAGTTGAACACTCACTAATTTACGCAAAGAATAATTTTCTAAAAGTTTAAAGCTCTAAAGTTAACCATAGCGGTTTAGCGTGGGGCATGGTTACTATGTTTGGCGCCAAAATAACCACTTTTTTTCAGAATCGTATAAGAGAAAAACTGGACTACATTTTGTTTTTTTAGTATCACAAACAATATCAATAATTTCCAGAAAAATATAAAAATCAAAAATATAAATAAAAGTTATATAAATTTTTTTTCTAAAAGCCAATTTCTACTTTTTTTCACTATATTGCAGAAAAGTCCTTTACAAATAAAGCTGAAATTTTAATCCGACATCTGGCGCCATCTATTATTAGATACATGCTACTTAAATCTAAAAAAAATATAATTAATGAATTAAATTTAATTAATGAATTAATATTTGAAAAAACTGTATTAAAATCCAGTGTCATCCACTAAAAATTCAAAAAAAAAAAAAAAAAAAAAAAAAATTTGAACATGAGTGGATGAATAAGAAGTATTTTATTAACGATTGAAAATTTGAACAAGATATAAATAGGGAGAGTGTGAACTAACAGTGGGAATTGAAGAAAAAACCCATGAATCACAAGGATTTATAAAATGTTAATAAATGACAGACGAACGTGACCTAATGTTTTAAAAAGAAATGGAATAAATGACATATTGTAAAAAATTTCCCAATAAAATGTCGTTTTTTTATTTCTCAGAGTATTCCAATACAATGTTTTTTGAGATATATTCTCCCTGGCGTCAGAAAAAAAAATAAAAAACATCAAAACTTTGCGTCATTTTTCATAATCGAAACTTTGAATATGAGATTAAGCACCGACGGGATAAATTAAATTGTTGGAATGCAGCGTAAGCTGTGGAATTTAAATATGCAAATTGTTCCTAGGCACAAGGGTCTGAATGATATTAGAAAGATGTAAAAGTGGCTTTTAAGTTACCTTTCCGGCACTTTTGTGGAAATTGAATCAAAAAGCCTTTTAGAAACCTGTCTCCGGAGTCCTGGAGCTGTCAAAACCCGGGTTTTAAGGCGCCAAAATTATATTCCTTGTTTTATGATGCTAATGCATGCTTCAAAATACCCTAACTGCCGATATATTTTGGACTATAAAGATTTTCGCTACGCCTTTTGGAGCAGTCTTTTCATTTGGTTAATTTATTGAATCTTTCTTTACTGCAGAATGAGAATTTGCACAACTGTATTATTAAAAAAATGTCAATTTTTGCTGAAAATACATCTATGACTCTCAGTAGAAATTATATAATTTAGTTCGATTAAAGCTGTCTAGGACGATTAGAATATTAAAGTAAAATTTAAATTATCCTTAGAAAATGTATCTTCGAATTTCCTCGTATTGGAAGTAGTGTCTGCAGCGAACATGCCAGACAACGACCCTCTTGCATTTATTTTTTTGGAATCAAATAAAATAAACTAAATCTAAACAAGATTGCATTTTTAGATTCTTTAGCATTTATTTTTTTTATTCCAAAAAATAAATGCAAGAGCTTGATAAATAAGTACAACTGACCGACTGGGACATCGGTGTACTTTTGTTCCACTGATGTATGCCCCAAACAGCCCACTGATAGATGATGAAGAAAGGACATTGCCTTCTTAGACTTTTCTTAGATTGCATTTTTAGATTCTTGAACTTTTACCTTCTTGGGGATAACTGATCATCATTTATAGAAATCTTGCATTTAATTTTTTGATTCCAAAAAACAAGTGCAAGAGATCGATCAATAAGTGCAAATGACCTACTGTAAAATCTGTGTATTTTTGTTTCAATGATATATGCTACAAACAGTGAAATGATGGGTGATGAAGGAAAGACGTTGCCTTCCTGTAACATTCTTAGGGATATTTGACCCTATTTGCGTGCTGTATGAGATAAAACCTGGACACACTCACATCTGGATACTTTATTTCGACACCAGAATTAATACATAGAGTCATCATAGCCACAATCGTTTTCTCATTTCTGAAAATAATGAGGAAAGCCAAAAAACTCCCATCAGCCAATCTGAGTGTGTATGAGAAACTCTTACCATATTTTCAAAATCACAATCGAGATTCCACGTTTCTGTGTTGTGTTGTGTCTAATCCTCAGTGCTCGGCGTAACGCAGGGAGAGACACTTATTGAGTAGTCTATTCATGGATTGATGGGAAGGGGCAGCTTCTGTTGTGCTGGAGCACTCGAAGGCAGAATTTTGACTTGTTCCGTGTCGATGAAGAAGGAGCGCAATGCTTTCTGGGTGGATTATAGAGGTAACTACTTCACATTCGCTTATCGTATGGGGAAAAACCTGGAAAACTCCCACTAAGTAGTCTGACTAATGATGCAAGATGTTGAACATCACCAACAGCATAGAGTCTTCTCGTTTTTTGAAACAGTGTCTACAACAATGCCGTCAGCGTATTGAACCTCGGCCCTCAAGCTCACCAGCGGCGCACGTTACCACTGCGCCACGAGACGTCCTCCTCGTTTCTGAAAGCAGGAACTTCTTCTTATGCTGTTAATAGATTCGAACCAGGCCCTCGTGTACACTAGTTGCGCAACCTATCACTAAGTCTGACAGCAAGTTTTAACAGGACCATGAATCTGGCATTGGATTAAATTGTGCTTGATTTGCCATTTCCTTTCAACATATTTATAAAACTGACAGTCTTCTATTTTGACGATAGTTTCAATTTACTTATAAGAAATAGAACCCATTGTTCAGCGTCTTAAATATCTTACAAAATAAATTATTTACAAAACTAAAAAAATGAAAAAAAAATAAATAACGAAAAAAGGAGATATTTTGCAAAGGATTCTTCATTTCTGAAATATTCTGAACTTAACTTGAATGGATATAAAGCCATCTCAAAAATTCAATTGTTTTTAATGTATTTTTTTATAGTTATTGAAACTACATCATGTTTACCTAAATTGTTTAAACAGAGAAATTGAAACGATATGTCAGTATTTATATTTCAGATCATAGAACAGATCCTATTTCGAATAATTTATTCCAATGACACTTCGAAAGTGTTCCATACGATTCTTTTTGGAATGATCTTTTTTTATTTTTCAATCCATAAAACCGGACTGACAGCTTTCCTTGTGAGCATTTGAAAGTTGTCAAAAAGGCATAAAACCCAAATCGAGAAATTTTAAAAATAGTAAACTACTTTGAACCTATAAACTAGAAAATTCCTTCTATTACTTATGTATTATGCATACATTTTCGGAGCTTACAACTAAGCTATATTTTCCAAAACATATTTTATAAAGTTTACAAAATCGTTTTTTTTTAATGCCGTAATACTTGAGAAAAAATATTTGAATCTTCTTTTATATTATCCATATGAAATTTATTCAAAATTTTCTTGATGTTAAAAAGTTGTTTTTTCAGCATCAAGAAGCAATATAAAGCTTTTGCGTGAATGTTTTAGAGTATTTTATTTTAACTTACAAGCTGCAAAGTGTTTTGTAATATATAAAGTCTTGGTTGATAACTTATTTTTAAACGAGATATATATGAAATTTATTAATATTCTTATCAATAAAGAACGGGAGAAAAAGTGTTAAACTTAACCTAAAAAGAAAAATTACATTAAATTTAGATTTTTGTTGAGTTAATTTTTGTTCTAGATTACATGACCAAATATCTCTTAAATGAGTCAGCAGCCTGATGGCCAATCGGCTAGCGCTCTGGTCTTCGCGCCCCAAAATTCAGGTTCGAATCTTGACGGTGGCAGGGATGTTTGTTAGTGGTTCGGAATCAACACTAAACTGTAGGCCCTGGTCTAATTAGACTAAAGTGTGCAAAAAATGACCGTAGAGCGACAAACCGAAAATAACTTAGATGAGTCGAATAAATATTATAACGCCCACATAGAATAACAGTTGTACAAAATTTCGAAATTGCTTTTTTTCCTCTTATCACTGTGTTTCAGTTCGTCTAAAAGTCCAGCTGGAAGCTAATGCTTTTCTATAAATAGCCATTGGTGCATTATTCGTGGCATGTAGTTGAACTATTACTAATTTACGCAAATAATCATTTCCTAAAAGATTAAAGGTATTAAGTTTACCATAGCGCATTACATTTTTTTGTAGCATATAGTTGAACACTCACTAATTTATGCAAATAATTATTTTCTAAAAGGTTAAAGTTCTTAGGTTTACAATAGCATAGTACATTGTTTTGTTCCATGCAGTTAAACACTCATTAATTTCACGCAAAGAATCATTTTCTAAAAGAGTAAAGCACCCCAAAGTTAAAGTTTACCATACCTTTTTAGCTTGTGGCATGGTTATCATATTTGGCGCCAAAATCACCATTCTTTTCTGAATCGTATAAGAAGAAAACTGGACTCCCAGTATCACGTACAATATCAATGATTTCTGGAAAAATATAAAAATTAAAAAATATAAACAAAAGAAATATAAATATTTTTTTTTTAAAGTCAATTCCTTCTTTTTTTCACTACATTGAAGAAAAGTAATTTACAAATAAAGTTGAAATTTTCCTCTTACACCTGGCGCCCTCTTTTAGTAGATACATGCAACTTAAATCTAAAAAAAAACTAAAATTAATTAATTAAATTTAATTAATGCATTAATATTTTAAAAAACTAACATTAACATCCAGTGTCATTCACTACAAGTTCAAAAAATGTATTTGAACTCGAGTGGATGAATAAAAAGTATTTTATGAACAATTGAAAATTTGAACAAGATATATATAGGGAGAGTGTGAACTAGTAGTAGGAATTGAAAAAAAAAACACGAATCAGAAGGATTTATAAAATGATATTAAATGAAAGGCAAACGTGACCTAATGTTTTAAAAATAAATAGAATAAATGACTAGATATTGTAAAAAATTTCCCAATAAAATGGCGTTTTTTTATTTCTCAGAGTATTCCAGTACAATGTTTTTTGAGATATATTCTCTCTGGTGTTTGAAAAGAAAGAAAAAAACACCAAAACTTTGCGTCATTTTTCATAATCGAAACTTTGAATATGAGATTAAGCACCGACGGGATAAATTAAATTGTTGGAATGCAGTGTAAGCTGTGGAATTTAAATATGCAAATTGTTCCTAGGCACAAGGGTCTGAATGATATTAGAAAGATGTAAAAGTGGCTTTTAAGTTACCTTTCCGGCACTTTTGTGGAAATTGAATCAAAAAGCCTTTTAGAAACTTGTCTCCGAGTCCTGAAGCTGTCAAAACCCGGGTTTTAAGGCGCCAAAATTATATTCCTTGTTTTATGATGCTAATGCATGCTTCAAACTACCCTAAATGCCTATATATTTTGGACTATAAAGATTTTCGTTACGCCTTTTGAAAGCAGTCTTTTTATTTGTTTAATTTATTGAATCCTTTCCTTCTTAAACTACAGAAGGAGATTTAAAACATTGTATTAAAACATTGGCGATTGTTGCTGCAGAAACAACTCGGTTGCATCTTTAATTTTGAAAAATTATATAATTTAGTTCGATTAAAGCTGGACAGGGCTATTAAAATGTTAAAATGAAATTCATTTTTTGGATCTAAAAGGACAACTAAGGACAAGGATCAACCAAGGACATTGCCTTAGTGTAACATTCTTATGAATATTACTACTACTACTTTTACACCACCGAGTTGCCCTATCTGATTGTCCTATATACCCAAATTGCTTTTCAGCTACAATAGCCTACTTTTTAATACACTTTTGCAAATTCTCATTATGTAATTTAAGAAAAAAAAAAAAGGATTCCAAAAAAGGATTAAAGGATAAATTAACCAAATAAAAAGACTGCTACTACTACTACACTACACCACATCACTGTGCCTACAGCTGAGTTTCCCCTATACAGTTTGGGAATGATGTGGGTGGGAAGTCTGATTGGGCTCCTTGACGCTCTTACAGTCTTATGAGACAGGGACCTAAGGCTTAAAGGGGATTCAGAACCACTATAAAATTTTTTAGGGTAAGCTGATCATCATTACTGACCTCTTGAATTTTTTTTTCGTTCCAAAAAGTATGTACAAGCGGTCGATAAATAAGTGCAACTGACCAACTGGGACATTTGTGCACTTTTGTTCCACTGATGTATGCTACAAAAAGACCATTGATGGGTGATGAAGGAAGGACATTGCCTTCCTGCAGCATTTTTAGGGATAGCTTATTACATTCATCGACCTCTTGAATTTTTTTCTTGGTTTCAAAAAAATTAATAAATAATCGATAAATAAATGCAATTCACCGACCGGAACATATTGTTCTACTGATGAGAGATAAATAGAGGGCATTAGCTTCTGTAGCATTCTTAAGGATAGCTGATCGTCATTTATTGACCTCTTGCAATTATTCTTTTGTTTGAAAAAAAAAATCCAAGATGTTGATAAATACGGGTAACTGACCGACTAGGGCATCAGTGTACTTTTTTCCACTGATGTATGCTACAAACAGTCCACTGATGAGTGAGGGAGGAAGACATTGCTTTCATGTAGAATTCTTAGAGATAGCTGAGCCCAGGTATTATCTGCGTGCTGTACGAGATAAGACCTGGGCAAACGCACACCAGGCTACTTGATTTGACACCAGAACCTAATACATATAATCACAATAGCCATAATCGTCTCCTCATTTCTGAAAACAGTAGGGAAAGCCAGAAAACTCCCATCAGCCAATCTGAATGTCGATGAGAAACTCATGTTGTGAAAACCTTCATCGAGTCTTTTCTTTTCTGAAATCAGGAACTGCTAAGGATGTTGTTAGCAGATTCGAACCAGAGCCCTCGTGTATAATAGTTATGTATACTATATGTATATATCTCGTGTATATTGCCAGTATCTTGTGTATATTGCCAGACCACGAGCCAGACATCAAGTTTTAACATTTGGTATTGTTCTGAATCTGGCATTGACTGAAATTGTGCTTGTTTTGCCATTTCTTTTCTACTTAATAAAACTTACAGTCATCACTTTTATAAGTTTATTTTAAAGATAGTTTTAGTTTACTTATTTTAAATAAAATGAAACCCATTGTTCTTTACCTTGAATACCTTATAAAAAAACTATTTACAAAGCTAAAAAAATATATATACACTGGATATTTGGCATTGTGTTCTTCAGTTCTGTACTATTCTGAACTTGAATGGATATAAAGCCATCGCAGAAATTCAATTGTTTTTAATGCCTTTCTTTAGTATTGTGTTACAGTTATTGAAACTACATCATGTTTGCCTAAGTTATTTAAACAGAGAAATTGAAACGATGTGTCAGTATTTATATTTCAGATCATAGAGCAGATCCCATTTCGAATAATTTATTCCAATGGCACTTAGAAAGTGTTCCCTATGATTCCTTTTGGAATGATCTTTTCTATTTTCTAATCCATAAAACCGGACTGACAGCATTTCTATTGAGCATTTGAAAGTTGTCAAAAACGCACAAAACCAGCACCGAGAAATTTTTTAAAAGTAAACTACTTTGAATCTATAAACTAGAAAATTCCTTCTATTACTTATGTATTATGCATGCAGTTTCGACGCTTACAATTGAGCTATATTTTCCAAAACATATTTGATAAAGTTTACAAAATCTTTTTTTTAATGCTGTGATACTTGAGGAAAAAAATTTGAGCCTTTTTTTCATATTAGCCATATGAAATTTATTCAAAATTTTATCCAAAAAAGTACCCAGAAGCAATATAAAGCTTTTACGTGATTTTTTTTTGAGTATCTTATTTTAACTTACAAGCTGCAAATCATTTTGTAATAAATAAACTCTCGGTTGAAAAATTACTTTTAAACGAGATTTATATAAAATTTCTCAATATTCTTGTAAATAAGGAACGGGAGAAAAAGTGTCAAACTTCAACTAAAAAGAAAAATTCTATATCAGATTTAGAATTTTCTCGACTTTATTAGTTCAATGTGTAAAGAAAGTTTATTTTCCAATATAGAAGGATTATGGAATTTATTGATTATTTTAGAAAAGATGATCATTTTATAATACAAACACTACTTAGGTGAGTAGATATTGTTACTTAGCAATTATCAATATTTTGAGTAAATTATAGCACCCTAGCCTGAAACATATCCTGGGCAGATAAAACTCTATATTTGTGCTTTCAAAGACTAACGAGTCTATATCCGATTTAGCGGGTCTGATGGCCCAGAGAGTAGCACTGTGGCCCTCGGTGCTACAGTGTGTACTAAAGATATTGTTAAAAATACACATTGAAAAAATTTAAAATACAAAAGATGCTGTTAAAAGTAGTTATCTTTCAGTAGAAAATACCAAAATAATAGGTGTGGTACTAGTACCTAGTACGCATCGATCAATGGAAGAAATAAAGTTAATTTTAAAAGTAAGCATCGACCAATCGAAGAAATGAATATGTTAAAAGTAAGCATCGATCAATGGAAGAAATAAAGTTACTTTTAAATGTAAGCATCGACCAATCGAAGAAATAATTTTACTATTAAAACTATGCACCAATTAATTATAGGAATAAAGAAACTATTTAAAGGTTGCATCGATCAATATAAATAATGAAAATAGTATCAAAAACATGATGTCACGATCAATTAATAGTATGCATTGATTACTTGAAAGAATAAAGGTATCAAAAATATAGGTTAGTAAATTGAAAGTACCCAAGATAGTATGTAAAATATGCATTTCCCTAATATAATACTGTTAAAACTATGCATCAATTGAAAGATTAAAGATGCTATAAAAATATGCATCGATCGAAATGAAAAAAAGATACTGTTAAAAGTAAAAAAAAGATACTGTTAAAAGTAGCTATCTATCAATCGAAAGTACCAAAATAATAGGTGTAACTTATACTATGGTACTTATATTGGGTACCAAAGTAACTAGTATGCATCGATTAATAGAAGAAATAAAGATACTTTTAAAAGTAAGCATTGGCCAATCGGAGAAATAAATATAGTGTTAAAAGTATGCATCGATCAATGGAGGATATAAATTAAAAGTATGTATCAAAGGAAGAAATAAATATACTGTTAATAATATGCATCGATCAAAGAAATAAAGAGACTATTAAAAGTAACCATTGACCAATCGAAGAAAAAAAGATGAATGTTAAAACTTTGCATCAATTACTTGTACGGGTAAAGATACTATTTAAAGCTTGCATCGATCTATGCAAAGAATCAAAACACTATCAAAACTATGCGCATCGATTAATTAATTGTATGACTTAATTAGTTGAACGATATCAAAAAAATATGGATTAATCATTTAAAAGTAGCCAAGATACTATATAAAAATATGCATAGATTTAATCTAAAATACCCAAAATACTGCTAAAATTATGCATCAATTGAAAGATTAAAGATGCTATCAAAAAATGAATCGATCAAATTGAAAATACCAAACATATTGCAAAAAATATGCATTGATCGAAAGGAAAAAAAAGATATTGTTAAAAGTAGTTATCTATCGAAAATCGAAAGTACGAAAGTATCAAAATAATAAGTGTCATACTATATTGGGTAACAAAGTACCTAGTATGCATCGATCAATGAATGAAATAAAAATACTTTTAAAAGTAAGTATTGACCAATCAAAAAAATAAAGAAACTGTTAAAAGTAATCACCGAGCAATCGAAGAAGAAAAGAAACTATTAAAAGTATGCATCGACCAATAGAAGAAATAAATATTTTGTTAAAAGTATGCATTGATAAAGGAAGAAATAAAGAAACTGTTAAAATAACCATGTACCAAAGTAAATGAAGAAAAGAACAAAACTATGCACCAATCAATTGAAGGAATAAAGATATTATTTAAAGCTTTCATCGATCAATACAAAGAATGAAAATATTATCAAAAATATAGTGCCTCGATCAATTAATAGTATGCCTTGAATAGGTGAAAGAACAATTATATCAAAAGTATGGATCAATCAATTGAAAGTACACAAGATACTACGCATCGATTTAGTCGAAAATATCAAAAATACTGTTACAGTTATGAATTAATTGAAAGATTAAAAATATAATAAAATATGCATCAATCAATTGAAAATGTAGAAGACTCTGTAAAATATATGCTTTGAAAAATGTATACATTTTTTCTTAAGCAACAACAATGATCCTTTTTCTACAAATATAACCCAATGTTTCGAAAGTAGGGCGCTAGGACAAAGAAGTAAGTACGATTAATGAATTCGCTTCAGACTGCCCGGGGCGTTTGTGCGGTATACCCCAAAGAATACAGGGATGATCATTAGTGTCTAACCAAACCCCCTAAGTGGTTATTAACGCGGAATACCGCAGAAAAGAAGCAGCCCAGGGCCCCGTAATGAGAAGAAGACTTTTAATTCACTTTTCGGCAAACTTTTCCTTTTGAAAAGTCAACTTTGGATTCGGCGTTCAGTTTTCTCAAGTTTTCGAAGTTCGGTTCAAAAGAGTTATTTAAACGATTGGTAGGAAAAAAAAGCGATGTTGATGATACAACGGAGTTTTGTGTTTAAGAGTGTTGTTCTTGAGTGGAGAGTCCAAAAGTTTTGCTAACGTGCCAAGGAGAGTTTTGTTAATGTTGGAAAAATAAGAGGAAAAGTCCAGTTACCAAGATAAAGGAAATTCTGTGAGATTCGTCAACTAATCGTAGTAGGTTTCTTTGAATAATGAATTTGTAAAATGGTTGAAGTACGATTCATTGTAAAAAAAGGCTATTTGACTTCGAAAAACAGAAAATTAAGAGTTTTATTAATAATGCGGTAGGATCATTAGAAAACCATTCTGTTACGATATTACATTTGTTGGCCCTAACAAATAAAGTCAGCAAATTTATTTCGATTGATTTCTAATTTATCTTCTGGTATAACTCTGTTTCGTTATTTGTAATAATGATATAAACAGACGTTCCGCAAAATATAGTCCGCTAAAGATTGGTTTTCCATAGAAGGTCAGAAATTGTTATAGAAAAACATGCGAAATACTGGTAATTTAATAGCTTGTATTATTTTAAATACGACTAATATAGGATAGACATAAAATTAGGGCCTGATAGCGAGTGAATGGCGCTCCGTGCCATAGGTTACGGATTGAAGTCCCTGCAGTGTCCTGGATGTTTGTAGCGGTTAGGAATCCTCTTTAAATTGTAGGTCCTGATCGAATATGATTGTAGAGAGTGGGTGTAAGGCTGAAAATCCTTCCCCTTAAACAGAAAATATCTCCTGTCTCGAAATCTGTCAGTAGGCAGACTGCTTTAGCCTGTCATAGGTTGCGATGCCAGGAAGGTAGTTGAATCCAATTTAGATGATGGAAGAGATCACGGTTTATAAAAGGGCATACAGAAAACTGAAATGTTTGGATGGAGTTGTTCCAGTGTAACATATCATACAGAGGATCATAAAGTTACTTTTCCTATTTTTAGGCATCTGCAGATGAAATTAATAAACAGAATAAAACCAAATTTCATATACAGACTATGGAAGACACCAGGAAAAGATTTTCTCAAAAAAGTATTAAAAGTAGTCGATAGGACAGAGTTTTGTACTGCTATTTTGTACGTACTAAGAAATCTAAGTAGATAAAATTATCAGTCAACATTTGAATTATATATATGTTCTGTATATATATATATATATATATGCACTCAAGAGCCAAAACATTATGACCACCTGTCAATAACGAGTTGGCCCACCTTTGGCGCGCAATACAGCTTCAACCGGCCTTGGCATGGATTAATACCACCAATTAATACCGGTTAAATACCACTTCCACCTGATCACGTGCCTTCCACGTCATCCAGGCGAGTTCATTGCAAAATGTAGGGGTGGTCATAATGTTTTGGCTCTTGAGTGTATATATATATATATACACAGAACTCTATTTATTACAATTTATTATTTACAAAAAATGAAAACCGAAGAATTAAATTTGATTCGCGAGTGCAGTTCACTCAGCAGGACGGAGATTCTTATAGAGTTCTCAAATCTACATCGAATCTATTTCACCAGGTCTGAAACCGACCTTAATTATCACACGGGTGGAACGCGAACCCACAAGAGACTCACTTTGTAAGCAGACGGAAACTTCTGTCTGTTCAATCAATTTCAGTAAAAGAGAAAAACACACTTCTTGTCGACTCGTAGCAGAAATCTCTCCTTCTCCCAAACCCTCCCTTTAAAAAAATCCGTACAGAGAGAGGTAATCTCCCCGTCACTTTTTTGGAGGAGACACCTTCTTAGACCATGGTCTATCCCCAATCACGATGCAACAACTGATGATTTAGTCCATATTCCATCTGTAATTGTTTCGACCTGTGAAGGTCGCACATACAATCGTTAATTTCATGAGGTCTCATTAACCCTGACACTGAATATCTGCTATCAGATTTGAGTGACAGGTTATTCTCATTAGTACAAAACATTAATGGCATGAAATATAACTATCCACAGTACTGCCTATCTGCTGTCAAATTTGAGTTTTAGGTTGTTATTAAGTACTTGTTAAAAATATATATTCCTCTGTCCTGGGAACGGAAATGCTACAACTCTTCCTGTGGGAAAAGTGCTACAGGTTGCTAATTTGACATACAAGGTGCAAAGAACTTTTGAATTTATTTTTAATTTCCAGAAAAAAATTACAAAATAAAACAAAGCAACGCAAATTATATTAAAATAAATATTAGAACATTCACTTAGAATTACAGTTGAACAAAACTTCAAAATTATTTTTTTTCTCTTATAACATCACTGTTTTTGAATCCGGTTTACTTGGCGTTTTGCCAATTTTCTACGCTATATCTGGCCTGATTACAATTCTCAAAAAATTTCCTTGTTTGCATACATTTTTTAACGAATCTGTAATTATTTGACGAATCTGTATTTATTTTTGTAATAATTATATTAATCAAATTAAAGCTTTATAAACTTGGGCTTTATTTCTTGTTATAAAATTATATTTTCATTTCATATTTTGACGTAAAATACCAAACTATTTAGTAAATTTTGGAAAAAATATAAAATTTATGTTCTAGATAAAACTAATTTTTGAAATGAGAAATATTCTTTATCTGAATGATAATAATAATAATAAAAATTAAGTACATTCGATTGACATTAAAATAAAAGTAAATTTCAGTTAGTTTTAGAAAGTAAATAAAATATTCAAATGTCATTCTTCCATTTTAAATTCCTGCGTTTTACTATTTAAAGTTTTATTTTTAAATTTGTCTAATCTGATAGAACTTTAAGTATATATTCAGAATTGTCGTAAATCAAATTTCTGAAAAAAAAAAATGCTACTTGAAAAAATGTGGATTTGAAGAAGATAATTCAGCATTTTCTATATGAGCAACACTAACAACAACAAAAAATAATAATAATAAAATGTAGAAAAAAGAATTCCTTTAGTGTTTACTAGAATGGTTAAATTTTTTTTTTTTTTTTTTTTTTTTAAAGAATTTGAATATTTTTAGTTCAAGTAATTTAAATGACAGAATAAGATAATGAAATCAGCATTTCACTATTTAAGATGCAATTTATGTACATGGTTTAAGCAAACTTAAATTTATGTAAATTACAAATGACTTTCAAATTCTGTTCAATCTTCAACGATTCCAGAATTTTGAAACCCACTTCAATTTCTACATATAGCAGTAAAATGTTTTAACGGAATTTAACTCTTAACTGACTCTTTTAGACTGCTGTAGCATTTCACTCCCAGGAGAGCAGGATGTATATTCTTTAACAAGCGTATAATAGCATAATAAGTATATAATTAATATCATTTCAAATTTTACAGCAGATAAGCAGTGTTGGGAATAGTTATATTACATTCAATTAGTATTTTGACCTAATGAGAACAACCTGTCACTCAAATATGACAACAGATAATCAGTGTCATGGATAATGAGACTGCATGAAATTAGCTATTGTCTGTTCGACCTTGATATTGTGGTGAAATATTGCTGTTTTATATTAAGAACAGTACAGTATACATAAGTTAAAGTAATCAAGAAACCAAAAATAAAAATAAAATAAAATTTAATCTTTCGTTTGATATAACACAAACCACAAGTCACAAACCTATATAAATCCAGTTACAAAATTTATATACTTTTGTGATTTTTTGTGAAGGACCAATATAAAAAAATTCCGTCAAAATTATGTTGGCAATATAAAGAAACGTACTAAATTTCTATAAAGATTTGCATCGTTATCTAAATTTAAATTTCCATTCACAACATATACACTGAAGTGACAAAAGTCATGGGATAGCAATATGCAAATTTTCAGATGGCAGTAGCATCGCGTAGAACAGGTATAAATGCGCAGTGCTTTCATTTCTGTTCAAGTTATTCATGTGAAGAGGTTTTGACGTGATGATGACCGCACGACGGGAATTAACCGACTTTGAAAGCGGAATGTTAGTTTGAGCTAGCCGCATGGGTCATGCCATTTCGGAAATCGTTAGGGAATTCAACATTTCCAGATCCACTGTGTCAAGAGTGTGCCGAGAGTATGAAATTTCAGGCATAACATCCCACCATGGACAGCGCAGTGGTCGACCGCCTGCACTTAACGACCGAGACCGGCGACGTCTGCAAAGAGTCGTAAATTCTAACAGACAAGCAACACTGCGTCAAATAACCGCAGAAATCAATGTGGGATGTACAAGGGACTTGTCTGTTAGAACTGTGCGGAGAAATTTGGCTTTCTTGGGCTATTCCAGCAGAAGACCGACTCGAGTGCCTTTACTGACAGAACGACATCGCTTGCAGCGACTCTCGTGGGCACGTGAGCATATCGGTTGGTCCCGAGATGAATGGAAAACCGTGGCCTGGTCCGATGAGTCACGATTTCAGTTGGTAAGAGCTGATGGTAGGGTTCGAGTGTGGCGCAGACCCCACGAAGCCATGGACCCAAACTGTCAGCAAGGCTCTATTCAAGCTGGTGGTGGCTCCGTAATGGTGTGGGCTGTTTTTTCATGGCATGGACTTGGTCCTCTGGTGCGACTGGACCGAACATTGACTGGAAATGCTTATGTTCAGCTACTTGGAGATCACTTGCAGCCATTCATGGACTTCATGTACCCAAACAACGATGGGATTTTTATGGATGACAATGCGCCATGTCACCGGGCCACAACTGTTCGCGATTGGTTTGAAGAACATTCTGGACAATTCCAACGAATGATCTGGCCACCTAGATCGCCCGACATGAATCCCATCGAGCATTTATGGGACATCATCGAGAGGTCTGTTCGTGCCCAAAATCCTGCACCATCAACGCTTTCCCAATTATGGACGTCTATCGAGACAGCATGGCTCAATATTCCTGCAGAAGACTTCCAACGACTTGTTGAGTCCATGCCACGTCGAGTTGCTGCACTTCGCCGGGCGAAAGGAGGGCCGACACGATATTAAGAGGTATCCCATGACTTTTGTCACTTCAGTGTATATCCCAAAATAAAAATTTTCCATTGAAGAAAGTACTCTGGTAAAATATTGCTATTTTATATTAAGAACAGTACAGTATACATAAGTTAAAGTAATCAAACAAAAAACCGAAAGGGTGGGTTTTAATAAAGTTAATCGCCGAGGATGAAAATAAAATCTAATCTTTTCGATTGACATTGCCAGACAATTGACCCTATCCCGAGATTACATTTTATCCATATTCAGCGTTCCTTATCATGTCGGGCTACTTACCCTTTCCCTGCATTCTTCTCTATTTTTTCCTCCATCAGCGAAGTAGAAACATCTAGTAATAGATTCATTTTCCCAATCGGTCTGCTGAGAGCCCATCTAATCCATTAGGCATTTCATTGCTCTCTTGCTCAATTCCCGATAGATGGTTATCTATGGCCACAGTTGCGCTCAGACGGCAGAGCTTTCGCATTTTGCCATGGCCTGCAGAGAAAGCAAAAAAAGTCTATTAAGTAATGGTACGGAATTCAGGGAACTTGTTTCTATTGTTGGCAGTTTAATGTTAACCGGTTGATGCCGGTGTGCTCGGCGGTCGCAAATCTCTGGTGTGCGATATGGATTGAATTAAATTGGGTCGGAAATTTGTGGTTATGTAGGATAATAAGTAATGAATAGAGAAGCGATAGCCATTGTTGAGTGGGATTGCTTTTTATTTGATTTTTTTCCCAATTTCATTAAAGTTGGATGGCTAAAGTATATTGTTGTCATTTATGATGTTCAAGTGTTTTAAATTTAGAATGGAACCCCTTAGATATTAGAGATCTTTACTATACAGTGCATAGATAACAAGATAAGAATATTTAATTTTCTTATAGTATAATGAGGCGTCTGTTATGAAAGAAATAAGAATGACTATAGATTTCATTTAATTACACAAGTTTTATTTTTTGACACAAAATTAAGCCCAATATTTACAAATACACACACACACATAATATTAGCTACATTTTACATCATCTCTACATGTCACTAGGGCACTCCCTGCCACATCCTGATTGGCATGCTGTAACTGGAACACATTGTAATTCTACGGGAAAAACCATCTAAGGCAGGGGTCGGCAACCCGCGGCTCGCGAGCCACATGCGGCTCTTTGGATCCATAAGCAAATATTATTTATTTTATAAAAAAAAAAGCATTTAAAAATCGTTCTGAATTGATTAACGAGGATTAGGCACTGATTCTATCTCTCAGCCACTTGTACTCGCTTTTCACCGTACTCAAAGAAACGAAGTTCTATGATTGTGTTTCTCATTCCAATAACCAGGTCCTCAAAGATCTTCAAAATTTTGATTATGATATTTCTCTTCCCAGCAGCCGCAAACTCCCACGATACGTACTTAATATTAATAAATAATGCGCTTGCTATTAGTTTCTTCCCAGACAACCGATGGTTGCTTTCCCCCTCGGCGCCGCTTTTCAAGATCAAAGGTTATTTTCGCCTTGGCTCTGGTGGACTGAAACGATGGCTTTGGTTTCTTACAGGATTCTCTCTCTCTCGCACCTCGCGTGATTTTTATTTTTGTGCTTTTATTTAGTTACTCCGTCTTTCTTCTGTCATATCACTTGCTATAGATGAGTCTTGCGACATAAAAGACACGGCACAAGTTGCCCTTTTTGTCAGGTATATGTCTTCCCAAGGTCCAAAAGAAGAACTTCTAGGATTGCTACCGCTCTCGGGACAAACTAGAGGGGAAGATATAGCGAATGCCGTGCAAAAATGCCATGAAGACAATAAGATCGATTTAAATAAAATCGTTTCAATAGCAACTGATGGAGCCAAAAGTATGACAGGAAAAAATAAAGGGGCAATAACGATTCTTCAGAGCAAAATAAACCACGAAATTCTTACGTTTCACTGCATAATACACCAAGAACCATTCTGCCCAAACATTTCCGGCCGAAATAGTTGAGGTCATGAATTTTGTAATCAAGATTGTTAACAGCATCTTGTCAAAAGCACTCTACCATCGTCAGTTTAAAGAATTCTTAAACGAAATGGAGACTCAGTATTCCGACCTCCTGCTTCACAATAAAGTGCGATGGCTTTCCACAGAATGAAATAAATACATTCCTAAATGAAAAAGGCATTAATCACCTTGAATTAGAGAATGACAAATGGTTGCAAAAATTTTACTTTATGGTGGATATCACAGCGAAATTAAATGAGCTGAATCTAAAACTGCAAGGAAAGGGAAACCCAGCCTATGTTTTGGTAGAAGAATTGGTTTGTTTTGAAGAAAATTTAATTCTTTTTGCAGAAGATATTCAGAACGGTAAATTACTTCATTTTCAATTTTAAAGCAATATCGTGATAAAACTAGCGCAACTGTTGACAGGAGGTACTTCAGCACAGTTATAAAAAAAATTAGCGATGAATTTGCTGACAGATTTCAGCAATTCAAAACCAACAAAACCACTCTAGCATTTATAGTAAATCCTCTCAACACATATAGTAACGAAATCCACATTGAGCCAATTAGAATTGATACTGGATCTCTAGAAATGCAATTGATCGATTAAAAAAGTAAAGCTTTGTGAAGTGGAAAATTTACAGAGTTGAAAAGCAAGTTGGAAGAGTTGGAGGTCCAGAAATGTATGTACGTAACGCAACAAAAGTGGACAGCTTTAAAAGAAATGCCGCGAGTTGAGGCACTTATATTCGACGCATCTTCCAGATTGTAAGGTGAAGAAGTTGAGAAGAGGGAAATGAGGTGAAGAAGTTGGCATTTGGAGTGCTGACTATCTTTGGATCGACATATTCGTGCGAGCAAGCGTTCTCTTGCATGAATATAATTAAAAGTAAATTAAGAAGCCAACTAACAAATGAAAATTTAGAGTCGTGTTTGAAACTTAAAGAACAAGTTATGAGCCAAATTTATCCAAACTTTCTAAAACCATGCAAAGCCAATGCTCCCATTGAATATGTTTGCTCAAATGTATGTTATTGTTTTTTTTTATTTTAAGTATAAGTTAAATTGTTTAGTAAAGTTTAACTTTTCTACTTGAATAACCATGCAAAGATATCGCTCCCATTGAATTTGTTTGTTCAGTTGTTTGTTAAATTACAAGTTACAGTTAGTGTTGTAAGTAAATGTTTAATTGTTTTAATTTTTTACTTAAATAATAAGTAATTATCTAATAATGAATAAATAGAATGATATAATGAATAAATATATATTTTTTCTTATGAGTAAATAGATTAGTTTTTTTTTTTCAAAAAACTTTATTTATGCGAGTATTAACAGGTGGCCTAGTATTATTAAATCGGCGCTACTGGTATTAAATCCGTATGATTTTTAGTTAGCCCTAACCTTCAAAAGACACGTGTATAAATTTGACAGCTGTTGCAATATTAATATGTGAGTTATATCATTTTTAGTGAAGCAACTTTTGTTAGTTTGAAAAAATGGATAAAAAGGAATTTCGTGGGTTAATAAAGCATTGCTGTTTGGTGAAAAAAATTAAATACTATTGAAGCCAAGGCTTGGCTCGATAAACATTATTCGGACTTTTCACCAGGAAAATCAACCGTAGAGAAGTGGTTTGCTAAATTTAAAAGAGGCGAAATGAGCACCGAGGACGATGCACGCAGTGGACGCCCCAAAGAGGCTGTTACCGACGAAAACATCAAAAAAATCCACAAAACAATTTCTGATAACCGTAAAGTGAAATTGATTGAGATAGCTGAGACCTAAAGATATCAAAGGAACGGGTTGGACATAACGTGAATGAATATTTGGATATGCGAAAGCTCTGTTCAAAGTGGGTGCAACGCGAGCTCACAATCGACCCAAAACAAAAACGAAGGGATGATTCTAAGCAGTGTTTGGAGCTGTTCAATCGTAATAAACCTGAATTTTTGAGTCAATATGTGACAATGGATGAAACATGGCTCCATCATTTCACACCGGAGTCCAATCGACAGTCAGCCGAGTGGACTGCACGTGATAAACACTAAAAATGCTATAACTCACATACTAATAGTGCAACAGCTATCAAATTTATACACGTGTCTTTTGAAGGTTTGGGCTAACTAAAAATCGTATGGATTTAATACTAGTAGTGCTATCTATGTGTCAGCCTACGAACTTTTCAGCCTAACGGTTATTTATTGTTGTCAAGAAAAAATTTTGTGGCTCTTTAAAACTTTGAAATTTTGTAAATTGTCATTTTTGGCTCTTCCGACTCAAAAGGTTGCCGACCCCTGATCTAAGGGACAAGGACTTGACGTCAGCCGTTGCTCGGCAACAAAAGCACGCTTAAAACTTCTGTGGGCATCCCTGCAATTATTCAGTTCATCAATGCTGTCTCGCCTACTCACGATGTGGGTACACCAGTCAGTACAAAATGTTGTTTTCTAAATCTGGGCAGGTTAACTTGAGTTTAAATGACCCCACAACTGCAGAATTGTAGCAGATTCAGCATTGCTGGTGGAAGGCTTTTACGAAATATCAGCATTTTCACCATAATCGGGCTCATGAACATTTCGGGATAGACCTGCAATTTTTCGGTTTGGTCCACTCATGATTGGGCTACAGTCAGTAAACTAAAGTGGTTTTCTAATTCTGGGCAGGTTAAATTGAATTTATTTGCTATCACAATGGCAGATTTTCAGCAGATTCAACATTGTATAGAGCACCTTATGGTGGAGGGCTTCTACATAGCATCAACATTTTCACCATAATGTCCTGAAGAAGGTCATTTGGATTTTTTGCCCTTTCTATGCCTACGCTTTGAGCCCAATGGAAAAACGAGTTTTTCATGCCCGTCCTCGAAATAGACATACAAAATTTCGGTTTGGCATCACTTTTCCATGTTTCGAATTAAGATTCCATAGTTCGAAAGTCCAACATGCTATCATAATACCGCTCTGGCCCTCAAATTTAAAAGTCTTACAAAACAAAGTAATTGTTCCACTCGCGTGCAGCGAAAACGTTAATTAGTTAGTGTGGGGCTTTGTTTCAAATCAACTTGCGGCTTACATTGTAGCGACTGCTTTCAGAAGAGAGGATCATTGGTAGTTTAACCACCCTGTATCTCAGTTAAGCTGCTCGGTGAGAGTTTTCTAGATTTTCTCCCACACGAAATGTAAATGGGGGATAGTTACAATTGAAATTTCTCCCGGAAGGCAGTGTCCTTTCTTCATCACCTGTCTGTGAGCTATTCGGGCCATAGGTATGCGAAACACGAGATCCACTGATGTAACAATGAAAGGGAGAAAGGGCTATTCAACAGAGTTTTCTGATCACTTATATTACAATGAATGAAAATGAAAAAGTTCTTAAAAACTAAATCAATAAAAATACTATATTTTAAAGATTTAACACAAACAAAGCTCATCTAATATAAAGGCAGACATGCAATTCCGTTTATATAAAAAATAAATGTTTCTTATGCGAAAACAAGAAAGATTCCGAATTCTTGTTATAATATAGATGTATGTTATTATATTGGGCTGGCAAGAAAGTAAGTGCGATTACACATCTAATGCATTGTTTAGAATTTAAACACAAACGATTTAACTTTATTTGAAACCATGCAAAAAACTGGCGTCAACTACTAAAAATAACTTTTAGTTTCTGGGAATGTTTAACTATTTTTCACAATATTAGCTTTTTTATATTTTAGTTAAATTAAAGAAAAAGAGGCAAAAAGTATTGATAACTCAATAAGCATTAGAGTAATTGTGAACTGTATGTCTGTATGTATGGACTCCGAGGTGACAAAATATTGGAGCGCTGGAACTTTGCTAATGAGACATTGATTTTTTTCTTTTATTGTTTTCTTTTTAATTGTTGTACACTATTTTGATCCAGTAAGAGTTTATCATTTTCTCTTGTCATTGGAAATAAAAAAAATCTTTAAGTTGGGTAAGATTTATAATGATATTAAAATGCATACTTAACAAGCTAGTTCTAATTTTTCTACCTTTAGTCCGAATTTGTTCATTTATAAAGACTGCATTTACTTAAATTATAAAAGTTATTAAAAATGTGTACAATTATTATCTAACATTAAACTAACATCAAAATTTTTCAAAGCATTTAGCTGCAATTAGTCAAAGTAAAGATTTTAAAAATTATTTCATGATCATTTGAGATTTTAATTGCAATTTAAATTAGATAACTTCTGAATATTTTTTAAAAGTATGCTTTATTCTTTTTTACTTCAAAACAAAATATAGATATTCAAACCGACGATCCATTTTCTTCTTCCTGCAATATTAAATGATATGGAATAAAATAGCCATTTCATGTTCTTTTTCAATATGTGATAATGGCTTTTATAAATAATTAAAGAATAGTTAATTTATATTATAAACTTAAGTAAAATCTTTCGATTCTTAAGAACGATTTTCTTAAAAACTTAAACAAAACAAAACAAAAAGAATATTCAGACATTTTCCTATTATATTTTTTTAGATTTGCATGGTTATTTAAATCTCTCCCGTTTAGATTCTTCTTCTAAAACCAAACAAATTTCGGAAAACACCCTTGTTTACAGCAAATAAAAGAGCACAGTTTTTTTTCAGACATATTTGCCAAACATTTCATGAATATTTTTACTGCAAAGAGGCGAACAAAGTATTTATAAGAACAGAGCTGTTCGCAAAGCCTATAAGAATATTTTTTGCCTCCTATATTCCGACGACGTAAAAAAAACTTGCAGCTGTCGAAATTCAAGGTAAACAGAGAGAAAAAAAAATATTAGTGTACAGTTAAGAGATTATATTCTCTGATTTTTTTTCGCGTTCATATTGCTTTGAAGGTTGTTGAAAGAAAGAGTTTTATTTTTAGAACTCTGGGATCGGGTGAATTTCGTATAGAACAGCACTGATGAAATTTGCTTTTTCGTCTAGACTCTAGAATAAGAACAAGTGAACAAAAAAAGAACAGAGTGTAATTTTCTTAATAGAGAATGCAGGGTCTGTTTGTTGTTGAGAACAAGTAGTAAAAGTTTGTTTTTGCCTGAATTTTTTATCAGTAACTTTTCATATAACTTTCTTGTAAGAAGACTCACATGCTTTTATTTTGCTGCTAAAATAACATTTTAACTAATATATTGACTCCGAGAGTTAATAACGAAATAGCGTATGAACATTTTAAAATGTAAAGAGACACTCATTTTTTTACATGGGGCATTAAATAAATCCATTTTTACTTTTCTAGCGGAAGAATATATAATATAGAACAGTAAAGATGAACAAGTGTTTTACTTCATTTAAGTTGTTAATTTTGATCAAGTTTTAAGTAAAGTTTTGCGTTTAATTCAGATAACTCTTCATTTTATCTGACTAAGTAGACTTAAAAATTACTGATAATATTACCAAACAAATGTATTTTTTTCTCAATTATTGATTTTTGATGTACAAAAAAAAATATGATAAGAAACAAATTAATTCTATTATAAAAAAAACAAACCAGGAAAGACAGAAGAAATGTTTTGAAGCGTCTGAAAAATATCCAAGAAAAAATATGTAGTATGTTAAGTATATTACTTCTGATTTGTGATTAGAAAAGACAAAATGTCATCTCTTTCTAACTGGCTTATACACGCAAATTCATTTTCATAAATCCCCCCAAAAAACAGACAACAAAAATAAATTTCAGTTTCTGTGAATATTTGACAATTTTTTAAAAAATTAATTATTTTTTATATTTTAGCTAAATTTAAGAAAAAGAGGCAATAAGAATTGATGTTCACAAGCGTCTGACTATCACAAGCGTTTATTTGTAAACTGTATATCATTAAGTTAAGTAAGATTATATAGTGATATTATATAATGATATTAAAATGTATATATAATTTTTCTACTTTAGCAGTAAGTTCTAATAATTCTACATTTAACAAAAAGTTGTTCTTTTAAAGACTGCATTTACTTAAATATGAAATATTTTAAAAATATGCACAATATATTCAAACATTAAACTGATATGTTATTTCAAAGCTTTTGATACTATTAGTAAAAAAAAAAAAAAAAAAAGTTTTTAAATTACTTCAAGATCATTTCAGATTTTTCATTGCAATATACATTATGTAAGCTCAGAATTTTTTTCAAAAAGAATGCATTCTTCTTCTTTTCTTCGAATCAAAAAATAGATATTTAAACTGACGATCTTTTTCTTCTTCTTGTAACACTAGATGATATGGAATAAAATAAACATTCGATGTTCTTTTTCAATTTGTGATAGTGGCTATTATAAATAATTCTATTCGCGAAAAAATAGTTGGTTTATATTTCAAACTTAAGTAAAATCTTTCGATTTTTAAGAAAGAATTTTTTTTTTTTTTTTTTTTTTTTTTTTTACAGAACAGAACAGAAAAAAAAAAAAAAAAAAAAAAGGCCATTTCCCTATTTTTTTTTAGATTTGCATGGTTATTTAAATCTCTCACGTTTAGATTCTTCTTCTAAAACTAAACCCATTTTGGAAAACACCCTCGTTTACAGCAAATAAAAGAGCAGAGTTTTTTTTCAGACATATTTGCCAAATATTTCATGAATATTTTTACTGCAAAGAGGCGAACAAAGTATTTACAAGAACAGAGATGTTCGTGTAAAGCCTATAAGAATATTTTTTGCCTCCCATATTCCGACGACGTAAAAAAAATTTGCAGCTGTCGAAATTCAAGGTAAACAGAGAGAAAAAAAATATTAGTGTACAGTTAAGAGATTATATTCTCTGTTTTTTTTCACGTTCATATTACTTTGAAGGCTGTTGAAAGAAAGAGTTTTATTTTTAGAACTAGGATCTGGTGAATTTCGTATAGAACAGCACTGGTGAAATTTGCTTTTCGTCCAGACTCTAGAATAAGAACAAGTGAACAAAAAAAAAAAAAAAAAAAAGAACAGAATGTAATTTTCTTAATAGAGAATACAAGGTCTATTTGTTGTTGAGAACAGTAAAAGTTTGTTTTTGTCTTATTTTTTTATCAGTAACTTCCCATATAAGTTTCTTGTAAAATGATTCTCATGCTTTTGTTTTGCTGCTAAAATAACATTTTAACTATATTGACTCCGAGGGTTAATAACGAAATAGCGTATGAACATTTTAAAATGTTAGGCAACATTCATTTTTTTACAACTGCCATTAAATAAATCAATTTTTACTTTTTTAATAGAAGTGTATATAATACAGTACAGTAAATACGAACCAGTTTTGGGTTTATTTATGCTGTAAATTTTGGTTAAATTCTAAGTAAAGTTTTGCATTTAATTCAGATAATATGATAGATGATGTTTTTATGTGATCAAGTAGTCTTAAAATTACTGATAATATTACCAAATATTTATTTTTTTTATCAATTATTTTAAAAGTTATTAAATTTTGATATACAAAAATATTGTTTTACGAAATGAATTAATATTATAAAAAACAATAAAATTAGAAGAAAATTTTTGAAGCGTCTGAATAATAATCCGAGAAAAAATATGTAGTTTGTTGGTATATACATTACTTTTGATTTAGATTTATGATTAGAAAAGGTAAAACGTCATTTCCTTGTAGCTGACTATGAACACAAGTTCATCTTCTTAAATCACATACGTTTTCTGATGGTGAATCATTTTCACCTGAGTGATACAAAAGCAGATATACTCAAGAGCCAAAACATTATGACCACCTGTCAATAACGAGTTGGCCCACCTTTGGCGCGCAACACAGCTTCAACCGGCCTTGGCATGGATTAATACCACCACTTAATATCAGTTAAATACCACTTGCACCTAATCACGGGTCTTCCACGTCATCCAGGTGAGTTCATTGCAAAATGTAGGGGTGGTCATAATGTTTTTGCTCTTGAGTGTATATGCTACTATAACCAAAACAAATATACTGCCACTTTATACCAAAACAAATATGCTGCCACTTTATACCAAAACAAATATGCTGCCACTTTATACCAAAACAAATATACTGCCATTTTATACCAAAACAAATATACTGCCACTTTATACCAAAACAAATATATTGCCATTACAGAAACAAATGACACTATATACCAAAATAGATATATATCGCCACTACATAAGTCGATATATGACACTGTATACCACAATTGATATATTGCAACTACAGAAGCAGATGTATGATACTATATACCAAAACAAATATATTGCCACTACAGAAGCAGATTTATAGTAGATTCAGAATTAAACAATGTGCGTTACAGGGGGTATGCCGCACCACAGTCACATTTTGCCCACTAAGTTTGGAACGAGCATCCTCAAAAGAGGCATCTATCACTTTTGTTGCAAGTGAGCAATAAGTTTAGGGGAAAAAGTAGACTATGAATATTCTGAATAAAATTCTGAAAACTTTTTTGTTTTCGTTAAATTCTATATTAAAAATTCTGTGTTATAAATATTATTAATCTAATATATTATATTTAAATAATATTTCTTACATAAATATTTTATATTAAAACATTTAAACTTTGACTCCAATACAAAAATAAAGTTTCTTTTCATTACCAAACTAAATTGGTTACAGTAAAAAAATTACAGAGAGAAATAAATGCAATTAGCTGAATTTGTTTGTTTTAATTGTTAAACATATATTTTTTGGTGTTGTTTATGTATTACATAACTGTTGAATAACACTAAAATTATTTTTAAAAAAAATATTTATTAAATCTGAAGCTAATTCCCCGATGTGTTACCTTAGCGACTCCGTAAATCTCCAAACTCAGCTAATAAAAACAGACATAATTAGATTTTATTGCATATTTTTTCATAGACCGCTGATGTTATCTTCGACGAGAGACGTTTAATGTTGCAGCCATTTATCGTCCTTTAGCGCGAGCTCTTGAAATATGTCTCAAACACCTGCTCTGTTAATCTTCTTATAAAACAAGCTGTTTTAAAGCACTTAAGGGGGTAGTTAGAAATAAAATGAGCATTAAATCGAGCTGAATTTATCGTCATGGGGGGCCTCTTGTTTTTAGGGGACAAAAATCTGCTAATATCAAACACTATAAATCTATCCTTTATAACAAAAATATTCCTTTCAATGCCCGCGCATTAAAAACCGAAATAATTTTTTAAAAACAATATATAATTCATATTGTTCAATTGATTTCTCAGTTTTTAAACTTTTTAATAAATATATGTTTAACACAAGGCTTTAAAATGTAAGTGAATAAAATGTTATATTAGTAAGTAGTTATTCATATAGTAGAAAATAACCCATAAAAAATATTAATTAGTTCTTATAGAAAAATATTTAGTGTTGCGGCATTTTTCTCACGAGAAGTGATATAGCATTTCTATTCAAGGGAAAAGAATGCATATTATTTAACAAGTGCATAATAATAACCTTTCATTCAAATCTGACAGCACATAAGCAGTGTTGTGGATATTTATATTACATGCAATTAGTGTGTTGTACTAATGAGAACAACCTGACAGCAGATAATCAGTGTCATGGATAATGATACGTCATGAAATTAGAGATTGTCTGTTCGACCTTCACAGATCGAAGTAATTACAGATGGAATGTGGACTACACCTTAAATTGTAGCATCGTGATTGGTGATAGACCATGAGCTTAGAAGATGTCAACTTTAATGAGAAGTGAGGGGAACTGACCGCTATCCATTCTTGACGGATTTTCTTAAAGGGAGGGTTTTGGAGAAGGAGAGGGAGAGTGTTATGCGACGAGTCGAGAAGAAAAGTTGTTTTTCTCTTTTTTAGTAAGTGACTGAAGAGACCGGAGATTATACCTGCTGACAAAGTGAGCCCTTGTGGTTTAGAACTAGTTAGTGTTTCAGGAATAGAACTAATTAGTGTTATTCGCAGTGGTTCAGAATCTACTTCAGTGGTTTGGAATGTACTTTAAACTATTAAACTTATTGGTACTGGTCTAATATGATTGTCGAGAGTTAGCCGCAGTGCTGATATTCTTATCCCTAAAAAGGAAAACATCTCGTATCTCGAAATCTGCCAGTAAGTAGACAGCCTTAGCTCACCATGGGGCTGTTACGTCAATGAAGAAGAAGAAGATGTTCTCAAATAACAGTTTCATTTGAGAGATTTAACGTAAACTAAAAAGGAATAAAATTTAAGACTGGGTATTTTTGTAATAATATAATTTTATTAAGATTACTATTAATTAATTAAAATTAAAAATTATTTACATAATTACAAAAAAATTGCTTCTGAATTTTCACTATAAAAATGGCAATCTTGTAAAACCTTTGGAAAATTTCTGTTATTCAATAAAGCGTAATAAATATTCATTTTCAAACATTTATTTTGAAATAATAGAATCAAATTTTGTAATTATTAGTACTTACATGAAAATATATTGTTACATATTTATTGTACAGCAAACATTTTAAGTTTCAGAACTTAATTCCTCTGCCTAGCAAATTATTTCAAAATTTAACTAAATCCTCATGACACAATAGCAATTGCGCAAGGGCCCTTAAGGGCAGCTGCACATACCTAGACGCGTTTCCCGGCAAATCTTGGTCGCCAATTGGAATAATGAATGCGTCTTGGCGTGATGTTCCAGCACATAACTCGCGTCTATTCACAGCAGTTTAAAGTGTCCCATACCCGTCATTGATTGGGTGGTGGATTCCCCACGACGCATCGCCATTGGATGACCTGTTAAGAGACTATCTTAATCTAGGTACTGGACTTGCGATTATGTAATATCGGAATTATCTTCAAACGCGGGATCTAACCTCGTTGTGCTGACTAATAGAGTAATGCTGGCGCAGTTTCTCTCGGATGGGAGAACCAGTGTAAATGATTTACGAATGAAACGCTCCGCGCAAAATTGTTCTGAATAATTAGTGAGGTGCAGATAGCTTCGCATGCAGATGTTTGAAGACATTTATTCTACCTTTTAACCTCTAAGTAATCGGTACGCTAAGTGTATAAATAGGTAATAAGCTTCTCGCGAAACTGTTCTTGGCGAATTTCGGAGCTTCTGATGTGGTTAAACTGTTTCTGCTTATCCTAATTTTAATACCGACTTACAAGTTGCTTAATATAAACTTTTCGTGAAAGATTTGTGAGGATTTTTATTCGTTTGTTATTTTGAGTTATAAATACAAACTGTACTTAAATACACGCCATAAAAATTAATCGTGTAGTTCTTAATCGGTTGTTTATTTGGATGTGATATAACTCTCATCTCCCGTTAGGCATGTTACTTGTTTGTATACGTGTAAAATGCCGTACAGTGAAAATTGTGTGGTTGAGTAAAAAATTACAATCTACATTGGTGTACATAATTTAAGTAACTATTGTTTGTTACAGTTATAGACCTTGTTGATGATATTAGAATTTCAAAAGGATCGGTCAATTCCATTTTGGGTCTCAAACACGTCAAATCTCGATTGGTACCGAAAACACTGAATGCGCCAGCTCACACTGCATTGATACTTTGTGACTTTTTAGCCAAAAATGAAACCATATCTTTCCAGAACCACCGTATTCACACCATGCGACTTCTGCCTAGTCCCTAAACTCAAAAGACCACACCGGGGGCACCGTTTTGAGTTGTTTGAAGAGATTCAATTTGTAGGTCCTCCCTGCCGATGACATTTTAGCATGCATTGAGGATTGGAAAAAACGTTGGCATAAATGCATTGTGTCCGGAGGAGATTACTTTGAAAGTGATGAAATAATTTTGGAAGAATAAATAAAGAGTTTTTGAAAAAAAAAAATTGGTCTTACTTTTTGGTCACAGCAGTATTTTAATTATTAATTATTTTTATTTCCATATATATACATGGACAAGGTGCGATTTAGGTGAACATGAACTCCTCACGTGCTACTTATGCTTGCAACGAACAGCCTACCGACTGCAATGAGGAAAAAGTATTGCCTTTCTGAAGGACTTTTGGTGACTAACACACTTCCTCTATCTTTTTTTTGTGTGTTTCGAATGGGAGAACCCGGAAAAATCCTCCAACTAGCAGTCTAAATATTAATGCGAGATGCTGTACAAGCTTTGAAGAGAGTTTCTCGTTTCTGAAAGTAGTGATGCCACCAGTGTATTAGAAGTTCAGAAATTTTATGTCTATAAAATAAAAAATATAAGATAATTTTCTTTTAGATATTTCAATAACATTAGTATAAAATATTTAATATCATCTTTTCATAATTATTATTTTTTAAATTTACTCTAGACTGCCCAAATTTTACAGACAACTTGAATTCATTTTAAACAATAGAAAATATTTTTCAAACTTAAAAAGTGACAATTCTTTTTATTTTCCTCTGTCTTTATTTTTCACTTTACTGTTATCATGTAACATTTTGATTATAATGTCAAAAAAAAAAACTTATTGTCTGGTACTTGTTGATGGCGCGTGTTTATTTAACGAAACATCACTTTTACTATTTCTAAAGATATTGTTCCTGTAAAATGAACAAGCAATATTGGCAGCTGCTTTCACTAGGAAAATAAACTTTCATATTTGCTTTTGAAAGGACCAGTCACTCTTTATGGTCATCTTGACAACTTAAATACAAAACAGTTTCAAAATTATTCTTGAATTCTTAAGATTCAAGAATCAATGTTTTAACGTATTATTCTGTAACACTGCAGGGTACCAAAATCGTTCTGGATTTGGCATATAACTGAAGAACTTTAAAACAGATGATGTCAAAACAACTTCAGCTTTCAGAATAATTGATTTTTTTTATTATTTTTGAAAATGAAAAGAATAATAAAACCTTTTAATAAATTAATTTTAGAAAATTTTGTGATTCGTTTTATTTTTTTAAAAATAAAACGAATTCGTTTTAATATTTAAAAGAAATTTGTAAAATAATCTATGATTTTTTTTATTAGACTTTCTATTAAATTGAAAGTTTTTTTTTGTAATTGTTTTATTTACAATTGTATAGTTGTCTAGAATAAAAACATGTAATGACATATTTTATTAAGTTTTCCAAACTTTCTTTTATTCTATAAATTTATAGGTAATAATTTATATTGTCAATTTCTGCATTTCATTTATACTGTCAATTTCTTTTATATTTATGATTGTATACTTTTTTGGGCTAAAATCATTTAATGATATATTTTATTAAGTTTTTAAACTTCCTTTTATTCTTTAAATTTATGGGTAATTATTTATTGTCAATTTCTGTAAGAAAAATCTATTCATTATGAATTATTATTATTAATATAATTATGAAATTGATAATTATTCATCAAAACTCGATTAAATGAATCATTTAAATTCTGGCAGTAGCGAAGGATTAAGGAATATATGTTTATACCTAAAGTAACAGTTAACTATTCAGAATTATTTATTATTAACTATGAGAAGATAGCAATTTTTCTCAGTACGTAAAAAAAAAGATATTATTTTTTTTAACCCCTTACCTGCCGAGGAAAACTTACGAGATGCGCTCCCCAGTGCCACCGTTTTTCATACAGGCGCGCGTAGTTATGCGATGTATTGGAGGAAAAAAAGAGGTGCGTTTTGCAACATAAAACCTTTTTACTTTCACAGACAAAATAAAATGTAAAAAAAAACAAAAATTCTAAATTTAAAGTATAGAATAACAGTGTAATAAAACAGATGTTAGAACTTATCTGCTGTGTGATATTTCCTAAAACAAGAATTCTTTATTGTTTCATATGTAAAATATGATAGGAGAAATAACTATTTATTTAAAATGTTTACACGTGTTTTTTTATAAACCAAGTCACCTAAATTAAAATCACATTCGTTGCATTGATAGCTGGTTTCACGACGAAACGGAAGCAAAAGAAGAATACAAAAAGCACGACCTACTCAAACAGAAACAGAAGCAAAAACTGCACAGCTATGACTCACCGTTTCAGAAACATCCCCTTTACCAATACCCTATCCCTTTTCTCTGAAATAATAAAATCCGTTTCAAACATTGTCAAGGTCATTTGTGGCATTCCAAGACCGTGGGAACAGTTTTCTTTATAGCAGCGCAATGCAAAGGATCGTACTTTGGAAAGGCGTATATATACGCCGGCGGCAGTTAAGGGGTTAAATAAAGGACTTTAGGAATTTTTTTTGCAGCCATTGCCATAAGTGCTTCAGTGCAGTCAATCCAATTTGCAATTTCTGATCTTACCTTGGGCAAAGATTTTAATCGATTAAAGATCAGACGCATGTAAGAAGGCATTGAAAGATTTCAAAATGGCAGAAACCTCATCAAGCGAAGATTTAACAAATTTGAACAAAATAATTGTGGAAAATTGGCTATTGATCTGCTGTCACTCGCCACAAATTAATAATAAGTTTGCATATGGAATCCATTATTGTTACAATCAATTGCCTAGCAAATAAGGTATGGTCCTGTTTCAGGGACTGAGAATTGGAGGAGGTAGTATTAATAATAGTATCATATGTGCAGTATCTTGTTATTTCTTTATATAATTCTGTAGTATTTATGGCACAAGTAATGCAAGTCAAATGTTAGCAAAGAATGAGAAGATTAATTGGTGATTGGAGACAAAAAATATAGAATGTTCATGACTATAAACATTCCATATCAAAAATAATAATTTGGGATACATTAAAAAAAATTTAACATTCCAACTGTCCAATATTTTAAAAGATGTATCGAAATGAAAGTACGCTATTGTCATAAGTACACTTGGAATAATACGAAAAAGTTAAAAAGAAAGGTTGTTTCAAATGATAAGCATCAGAAAAAATACGATCGTTAGTTATTTCGATGGGGTAGAATTCTTTGGATCATTGTCTTCCCTTCACTTCAAGAGAGCTAATTAATTGAAGAAGGCTGGATCAAGGGCGATTAAAATGTTCGAAAAAAATGGCTCAAATAATCGAACACAAAGGCTGTTCTTTCAAAAGGAAAAGAGATCATTTCTGTTTTTAGTGTTGTCATTTTGTTTATTTGTGGCTTAAGTCAATGAAAGGAAAATTCGAATTAAAAAGAGTTCCACCGAATTAAAAGTAACAAATAAAAGAAAATAAATTTAGCTATTCAAGTCACGCATAAATAGTAATAATAAACTAGAATAACTATTTTATTGCAGACTTTTTCATTGAAAAGAAATACTACGTGTATAAGTTTGGCAAAAATTTGACCGAAGTCATTGCCTTAAGAGTTCCCTAGCTTATCAGTATCTCGCCGTCTCAGATTTGCCATAAATGTCAAGCAACGATGAAGATAACCTCGATTCATTAGTTCTGCCAAATCACAAAGAGGATAGTTTGGTTGGTCAAAAATCCCATTGCGATGTAGATGCTTATTAAATCAGTTCTTTTCGATTGAGACATGCCACAAGCATTCCATTACAACACACAACCGAACAATAATGACTAAAATTGTACACCAATTAGACGTGAAGAACGTTGGCAGGAGGCACCACTAGGAGGTAGGTCTGCATTGCACCCTACACTTTTCATATATTATACCCAAAAATTAACTAAAATTGATAATGTTTTATTTTCTGAAGCAGAGTACCATATTATTTCTTTATATAATTATGTTGTATTTATGACACAAATAAATACAAATACAAATCAAACGCTAGTGGGGAATGAGAAGATTAATTGGTGATTGTAAATAAAAAAATATAGAAAGTTCCTGACTATAAACATTCCATAGCAAAAATAATACTCTGTGAAACATTATAAAAACTTAGCATTCAAAATGTCCAATATTTTAAAAGATGTATAGAAATGAAAGTACGCTCTTGTCATAAGTACACTTTTGGAATAATACGAAAAAGTTAAAAGAAAGGTTGTTTCAAATGATAAGCATCAGAAAAATACGATCATTAGTTAGTTCGATGGGGTAAAATTCTTTGGATCATTGTCTTCCCTTCACTTAAAGAGAGCTAATTAACTGAAGAAGGCTGTATCAAGGGCGATTAAAACGTTCGAAAAAAAAAATGGCTGAAATAATCGAACACAAAGGCTGTTCTTTCAAAAGGAAAAGGAATCATTTCTGTTTTTAGTGTCGTCAATTTGTTTATTTGTGACTTAAGTCAATGAAAGGAGAATAAGAATTAAAAAGAATTCGACTGAATTAAAAGTAAGGAATAAAAGTAAATAAATTTGGCAACTCAAGTCACGCATAAATAATAAAAATAAATAGAATAATTATTTGGTTGCAGATGGTTTTGTTGAAAAGAAATATTACGTGTATAAGTTTGGTAAAAACAGTTGTAGCAAGAAAAAGATAAGTTAGAGTTTGCATTATAGTAGTGGATGAAGCATATTATTTCACAGATGGAAAACTAATTTTATATAAGAATAATATTGGTATTGGATAAGCTAATAATATTAAGGAATAATATTGGAATATGAATATTTAAGTATTCTTATTCCTATATATAATTATATAATTATATAATATCCGATTAATAGTAATTAAGGAATAATATTGGTATTGGATAAGAATATTTTTGGTATTATTTTAGACAAATCTTCCAAATCTTTTAGTAGAATTGTAAAGATACCTTATTTTGTGTATAACTTTTAAAAATTAACTTCGTTGAAGGCAAATTAAATAAATTATTTATTTAAATCTATTTATTAATATAGATTAATAATTCACACCATTACCTACGTTTCAATGTTTAAAATACTTTAGGTTTGGTCCATGTTTTTCTTGTTTCGTTGATATCATTATAAACTCAATTTCTTGAGGTGCTAGCACCTAGCAAACATAATTAAACAAAATAATTGATAGTACATCATAAATAAAAAAATAATTGACAGCACACCCTAATTAAAAATAATTGATAGCACACCATAATTAAAAAATAAATGATAGCACACCATAGTTAAACAAAATAATTGATAGCACATCATAATTAAACATAATAATTCATAGCACACCATAATTAAAAAATAAACGATAGCACACCATAATTAAACAAAATAATTAATAGCACACCATAATTAAACATAATAATTCATAGCACACCATAATTGAAAAATAAATGATAGCACACCGCAATTAAACAAAATAATTGATAAACACACCATAATTAAAAAAATAAATGAAATAAATGTATAAACGAATTCAAGTTTGAACTCTTTCATAACAGCATTGATTCACATAATAGAAAGCCTTAGTTTATTCAGCAAAAATTTGTACATGTCTAAAAATATTACTATAAATAGTATACTTCTTACATTCCCATAGTAATCAAGGAAAGATTTTGGAACATCTTAAGAATAATCGCTGGATAACTTTTTCTAAAAAACAATTTAGTGCAATGACTTTTGATGTATATAATTACTTTTACTTATTTATATTTTTATGTTAGCATGTGATAATGAATACATTTTAAAATTACTAAACAAATTGTATAGAAGAAGAACATTTAGAAAATTTCGCCATTTTTCTTTCTTCTGAAAAATCATTAGTACTTAATGGAGATAAAATAATACATTCGAAATTTAATGATCAATATTATTTCAACTGGAGAAAGGGATAGCAAAAACCCATTTTCAACCTTCTAGAAATAAATTTCCCTTTTACTAGGTTCAGAAAGGAAACGTTAGTTCTAATGATCAAATTAATTAATACTTTTAACTGAAACCGTGAGGTGTAATTACAATGAAGTTCGCTGTTCGATAGATTAGAATTTTAATCTGTGCTTAATTAGCTTAAATAAATGAATGCAGATTTTTACCTGGTGGTGGATACGGTTACAGAAAATGATCTCTGAAGTATATTAGAATGGTGCGTTGTTTTTTATTTCAGTAAATGTATTCAGTTTTAAACAAGTGTTCAATTTTGTAAAATTTATGAATAAAACCTATTAATGAAAACTCTCTGGCTACTTTGTAAGAGAATTAAGTAGAAACTATATAGAAATTGTTGAATCTGTAATGAAATCTTTTAACTATCCATCAACTAATGGTGACTTGATAATTAATACTTATTTAATTATTAATCTGATGTTATTGATTTTTTCACATTTCGAGTTTTATATTATGGTTTGTTTTTCCGATTTTATTTATTGCGCTTATTTTTGGGTGATAGAAATTAAAATCCTTATTTAATTGTTTTCTTTTGCTAGAAATTTCCTTATTAATACAAAGGTATGGAATGAGAGTGTAGCATGCTTTTCACGGAATTATCTGCAATTTCAGAAAGTGTTAATGAAATAAGGTATCTCAATCTTCATCTTTAAAAAAATTAAATACAGTATGAAGAAATCAGAAATTAATTAGAATGGGGAGATATATCAATAAAATGCAAAATGATTGGAATAATTAGCTGGAAAATTTATTTGATGAATGATTTTACTATGAGAATTAATTAACAAACTTTTGTGATAATTTTGTTAACCTCTTCAATAAAAAATAGATATTTATTTCTTTATCTGGCATACTAAGCATCTGCAAGTTTAAAAAAAAATATAAAAATCATATTAATAATCATTTTACTACTTTACCAGTTTTAAAGAAATAATTACGTGCATTTATTTGAAAGATGACAGAAGATAAGCATTATATTATTCGAGAGTTTTTGCATAACCTTTTTTTATCGTCCGCTAAAGAAATACAATATGAATAATAATCAGATTAACAATTATTCTTCCTAGCGCGCATGCTCATAAGAAACATTGTACCTATTGCGCATGCTTATCTGTAATACTTCACTACTGAGCTATTTCTATGAGCATGCGCGCTAGGAAGAAAAAAATATCGGACGATAAAAAAATGTTATTCAAAAACTCTCTATTATTATATAACGTTCGTTATGATTCCAGAATTTGTTTTAATTAAGAATGTTGATATCGAAAAAAATGTTTATATAGATCTGAAATATAAAAATACATTCGAAATGTCGAATATCTCATTAAAAAAAAAATTTCAAGTACACACAAAAATTAATTTTCAATATATTTTTTTTACTTTAAAAAAAAGAATGTTTTCATGAATATCGAAGCCAAATAAAAAAATTATCTAGAAAAAAATATACCATAAATAGGATTATGCTAACATTAAATATTACAAGTTATTTTTAATCAAATTTCCCGTGAGAGGTTTAATCTTCTGAGCTCACGATTTTTAAACAATTTAATGCTTGGTCAAACAACTAAAAAGATTTACCAACCAACGAACAGTAAAAATCGCCGTTACCAGTTTAGTGTTCTTTCAAAAACAAACATGGCGGCTACAAAACATATCTTTAAATCTTCCAGATAATAAAATAGATCTTAAAGCGCACAAGTAACAATACAAATTCTTTTTAATAAAACACTTCAAGCAAATTTTCTAAACAGATTTATATTCTTTTTGATTTTTAAGCGATTAAATGTTTGGTCAAACGCTTAAAAAAATCACTCAGCAAAAACCGAGATAATCGTGGAACATTCTTTTCAAAAACAAACATGGCGGCCGATCGCAGTGTTGGCCACAGACAAACACCATTCAAAGCCAACGAAGCGATTAAGCTGAGACTCTTGGGATACAAGCTACGAAACGCAAAAGCGATGAAAGAATCTCGTTATTTTTATTAAGTCTTAGATAATTAATTGCCTTCAAAATGCAAATGACCGGACACCTTTCTTTTGGATGAGCTTCTTTAAATTTTTTTTTTATTATTTAGTTGCTTTCTTTCAAAGAGTAATTGTGATCTTTTAAAAGTCCTCTAAGAAAAGACACTTTCTATAATTAAATGAGAAAACACTGCGAATTAACCATTTTGGGCAGTAATGTACCAAGTCGCATCAAGAAACAGAAGGGTTTTTTTTATGCGTTAGGTCATCTATTTTAATTGCTGCCCTGATTTAATATGCTGTTGGGGGAACAAAAAAAAAAGATTGACTAAATTAAGAAAAGATTATCTCTTTTTGATACCATAGATTTAAAAGTTATTTTCAAGAATAATTAACTGGGGAAATTCTCGTTTGAAAGTAAATGTTATGAAAGTAATGCATTGTAATAGATCATGGCATAATACTGGAATTAATGACAGTTCTCAAGAAATAATTGATAGGATGGAGTGAGATTGAGTATTAAAAACTGGTTTTTTGTACCATGTCAAAAGTAATGGAATTTAAATTAGAATTAAATTCATTTCGGATATTTCCATCGCTGATTTTTTTCTCGCTGAAGAATTATCTTCATAAAATATTGATGAATTCAATTGTGTTGAAGAATTATTTTTATGGATCCCCTTTAAATAATCATTGTTTTGTTGTCACAAATTACTTTGACAATGACGTATCTGCGATATTTAGTTATCACGAGTTTATGAATTCGTAAATTAAAAATAAAATTGTCTAATTTATTTATTTTGAAAAAATTAGTATTCTAAATAGTCACGAGAATTCTTTTTGTGTATATATTAAATTTATTTTCTAAAACAATCTTTTGTTTTTCGTATGAAACAAGTTTTATTTTCCTTTACAATAAAATTATTTATAAACCGAATTATAGTATTCTATTGAGTTTTGCCTTAATTGTAAATTCAATAAAGAAAATTTTGGTACTTTAGATCAGATTTTATGCGAATATTTAATTAAAGAAAATTTCAGTAATATAGCACAGATTATGGTCGGATATGGGTGTATTCACAATTGAAAAAAACGTAATGGCATTAGTTAAATTTTAAGTAATCTGCAACTTTAGAACTTTCGCGAAAGTAGAATTCTTAGCTTCCAAAAATGGTGAACATAAGAATAGGATTATGAAATGTTAGAATTGAGAAGAACCAAACATATAATTTATTTTCTACAACGCCAAGCAGACTACTAAATAACAAAGGAATCTCTACAAACGCAAAGCCTAAATTACAACTAACAAGGTCATGACTAACTAAATTATAATTCTTAAAAAGATGGAACACTTTAGCTTTGTCACATATTTCAAGTAAAATTTATTTAAACATTTTTCTTTTTCTCACTACACGTGATCCAATATTGGTCTCGTGCGAATTCATGGTGGATCCAGTTTATTTAAACATTTCTCTTTTCTCACCACGTGCGGTCCGCCATATAGTTCTCGTGGATGGTTGATTCTTAGTAATATAATAATTATTTAATAGTACTAAACATCCAAAAGATTACATTTTAAGCAATTTAGTACTTTAAACTAAAAAGTTTCTATAAGTGAGGAAATTTACCTTTTATTTACTATCAATATACCAAATTAATAAAATGGTTATTAATATGCACTATTATAATGTTTTAACTGGTGAAATATAGGCCCACTTTCTGGATGGTGCAACCTGGGCAATGTTCTTGTAACGGCAAAGTGGTTTGCAGCTTCTGGCAGTTCTTTTTTTTTTAACATGTCTTCTCGTCGCCATTTTCGTTGGCTAAAAGTCACAAGTTACAAATTCAAGATGAGATTAAGTCAAAGCGTTAGAGAGAACTTGAACATCTTTTAATAATATCCAGCAATCCGCGACAACCTGCTGTCGTCCAGATACGCCTTCTGACTGGCCATGATTGCCTAGCAAAACATATTGCTGATATGGCTAATATTGCTGCTGTGAAAAATTGGTAGTGTGTTTCACAAGATAACAACATGATTCCTCTTGATTTACCAAGGAGGATCGGCGTCACCTGTTTTCGTATGTTGCCGGGCCATGATTACCTCCAGCAGCATCTCAATAAAATCAGTGTAACAATTTTTGCCTTATGTCCTCTCAAGATGATTCTATGAATGGATGGCATCTCTTCATTTGATCCAAATTAAAGAATATTTACTCTGGAAAGGCTTCTCATTTTAGTCTTTAGCATTTATATTAGACAGCAAGACAGCATTTGATCGATTGGATTAGGTTGAGAGCAGGATAAAAAAAAGATTTATTGTTAAAAACAGTATTATACTTAACAAGGTTGCTTATTTGGAATTTTGTTTGTGAATCCTCAAATATACACATAATAGAAAATTAACAACCATCTCAAACAAATGGGATTAACATACTTTTTTTTTATCTTAACAAAAAATTACCAATAGCTTAAAAGATTTCAGAAATTAATCAAAATAAACAAAAAAAGCAAATAAAAAGAATTCGAACCTCCGACTAATAAAAAAAATAATCAAGCATCACAAATACAGTTACAACAGTCGTGTCGTACAAAATGTTGACTGACTTGAAGAAAATAATATAATATATTGATTTTTCTTCTAATGAAAGTTGTCGGCAAAATATATAAATGGAAATCACAGAATTATTTCAGGAAAAAACCCCCCAAGAGAAAACAAAGTTGTTGAACATATTATGTAATTTTATTGCAGTCTATCATTCCATGTCTTTATACTAATAAATCATTTTCTAGAAAAAACAACAACTTAATAATCATTTTAATTTCTATCCCCAAAAATAAGCATAATTAATGAAATCTAATAAAAAATTAAAATATTAAACTTGAAATATGAAAAAATAAATAACATCAGATTAATAATTAAATAGGCTTCAATAATCAAGTCACTATCCATTGATGAAACGTTAAAAGATATCGTTACAGATTTATTAAATTTTGCACTACAAAAATAATTTCTATATAGTATCTAGTTAATTATCATACAAAGTAGCCTGATAGTTTTCATTAATAGCTTTTATTCATAAATTTTACAAAATAGAACACCTGTTTAAAACTGAATACATTTCGAAATGAAAAACAACGCACCATTCTAATATACTTCAGAGATCATTTTCTGTAACCGTATCCACCACCAGGTAAAAATCTGCATTTATTTATTTGAGCTAATTAAGCACAGATTAAAATTCTAATCTATCGAACAGCGAACTTCAGTGTAATTACACGTCACGGTTTGAGTTAAAAGTATTAATTAATTTGATCATTAGAACTAAGGTTTCCTTTCTGAACGCAGTAAAAGGGAAATATATTTCGAGAAGGTTGAAAATGGGTTTTTGCGATCCCTTTCTCCAGTTGAAATAATATTGATAATTAAATTTCGAATGTATTATTTTATCTCCATTAAGTACTAATGACTTTTCAGAAGAAAAAAATGGTGAAATTTTCTAAATGTTCTTCTATATAATTTGTTTAATAATTTTAAAATGTATTCATTATGACATGCTAACAGAAAAAAATTGTAAATGAGTAACAATAATTATATATATCAAAAGAAATTGTACTAAGTTGTTTTCTAGAAAAAGTTATTCAACAATTATTTTTTAACACGATTTAAAATCTTTCCTTTATCACTATGGGAATGTCAGAAGTCTATTAGATATTTTTAGAAATGTACAAATGTTTTCTGATTAGAGGTAGAGTTAAAAGATTAAGATTTTTTTACATTTATTTCAGTTATTTTAAAATTATGGTAAGATACGAATTATTTTTATTTTAATTTCGATATCTACGTACTAGCATCTCATGAAAATGAGGATTTGAAGGAATCAACATTAACAACAAAAAGAAACCAAGGTGAAAAAATAAAATATTGTAAATATTGAACGATTGAAAAATGTGTACATTCTTAATCAATACTAATAAATAGATTTAATAATTAATTTATTTCATTTGCGCTCATTAAAGTTAATAAGAATTATACACAAAATAAAGTACCGTTACAATTCTTCAGAAAAATTTGTCAAAATATTGAGATTTTTATACATTTATTTCAATTATTTTAAAATTATGGTGAGATAGAAATTATTATTATATTAATTATGGCAGTTATTATACTAACATCTCAAGAAAATAAGGATATAAAGGGATCAACCACAACAGCAATAAAAAAACATGGGCTAAAATAAAGTATTGCAAATATTGATGTGCATTCTTAATCAATAATAATAAATAGATTAAAATAATTAATTCATATATTTAATATAAAATCGTACCAAAAATAATCTTATCAAAATAAATTTTCCATTTGTGAAATAATTGACGAAATCCACTACTATGATTAAAACTCTTAACTTGTCTTTTTCTTGGCAAAACAGTTTTTCCAAACTTATTCACGTAGTATTTCTTTTCAACAAAACAGTCTGCAATCGAATAGTTATGCTAGTTTATTATTATTATTTATGCGTGACTTGAATCACTAAACTTATTTTCTTTTATTTCTTACTTTTAGTTTAGTCGAACTCTTTTTAATTCAAATTCTCCTTTCATTGACTTAAGCCACAAATAAACAAAATGAAAACATTAAAAACAGAAATGATCTCTTTTCCTTTTGAGAGAACAGCCTTTGTGTTCGATTATTCTAGCCATTTTTTTTTTCGAACGTTTTAATCGCCCTTGATGCAGCCTTCTTCAGTTAATTAGCTCTCTTGAAGTGAAGTGAAGACAATGATCCAAACAATTTCACCCCATAGAAATAACTAACGATCGTATTTTTCTGATGCTTATAATTTGAAGCAACTTTTCTTTTCAACTTTTTCGTATTGTTCCAAAAGTGTACTTATGACAAGAACGTACTTTCATTTCTATACATCTTTTAAAATATTGGACAGTTGGAATGTTAAATTTTTGTAATATTTCACAGATTATTATTTTTGGTATGGAATGTTTATAGTCAGGAATATTCTATATTTTTTCATTTTCAATCACCAATTAATCTTCTCAATCACCAGTAACATTTGACTTGCATTATTCGTTGCATAAATAAAGCAAAATGATATAAAGAAATAATATGACACTACACTGTTCTGCTGCAGAAAATAAAACATTATCAATTTTAGTTAATTTTTAGGGCATAATAAAAGGATATAATTTATGAACTTATAACAAGAGAGTACTTTTATTTCTATACATCTTTTAAAGTATTGGACATATAGAATGTTAAGTTTTCTTAATGTATCACAGAGTATTATTTTTAGTATGGAATGTTTATAGGCATGAACATTCTATATATTTTTTATTTCCAATTACCAATTAATTTTCTTATTCCGCACTAGCATTTGACTTGTATTTGAATTTATTTGTGGCATAAATACGGCATAATTATATAAAGAAATAATATGCTACTCGGCTACAGAAAATAAAGTATTATCAATTTTAGTTAATTTTTGGGTATAATATACGAAAAGTGCAGGGTGCAATGTAGCTCTACCTCCTACTGGTGCATCTTGCGCAACGTTCTTTACGTCTAAATGGTCTACAGTTTTCGGCATGATCGTTCGGTTAGTCTGCGTGTATTGTAATGGAATTCTGGTGACTTGTCTGAATCGAAAAGAACTGATTTAATAAACATCTACATGAATTGGGATTTTCGACCAACCAAACTGCATTCTGTGTGATTTGCCAGAACTAATGAACCAAGCTCACCACCATCGTTGCTTGACACTCAGGGCAAATCTGAGACGGCGAGATACTTACAAGCTAGGGAACTCTTAAGGCAATGAATTCGGTCAAACTTTTGCCAAACTTATGCACATAGTGTTTATTTTCAACAAAACAGTCTGCAATCGAATAGTTATTCTAGTTTATTATTATTATTTATCCATGACTTGAGTCGCTAAATTTATTTTCTTTTATTTCTTACTTTTAATTCAGTCAAATTCTTTTTAATTCGTATTTTCCTTTCATTGACTTAAGCCACAAATAAACAACTGACAACACTAAAAACAGAAATGACCTCTTTTCCTTTTGAAAGAACAGCCTTTGTGTTCCATTATTCCAGCCATTTTTTTTTCGAACGTTTTAATCGCCCTTGATCCAGCCTTCTTCAGTTAATTAGCTCTCTTGAAGTGAAGTGAAGACAATGATTCAAAAATCTTCACCCCATCGAAATAACTAACGATCGTATTTTTCTGATGCTTATCATTTGAAACAACCTTTCTTATCAACTTTTTCGTATTATTCCGAGTGTACTTATGACAAGAACGTACTTTCATTTCTATACATCTTTTAAAATATTGGACAGTTGGAATGTTAAATTTTTTTAATGTATCACAGATTATTATTTGGGATATGGAAAGTTTATAGTCAAGAACATTCTATATTTTTTATTTCAAATCACCAATTAATCTTCGCATTTCACACTAAAATTTGACTTGATATAAAGAAATAATATGATACTACACTGCTCTGCTACAGAAAATAAAACATCAATTTTAGTTCATTTTTATGGTATAATATCGGGGTATAATTTTAGGGTATAATTTAGGTATTATGTCAAGAGTGTACTTTCGTTTCTATTCATCTTTCATAATATTGGACATTTGGAATGTTAAATTTTGTTTAATGTATCCCAGTTTATTATTTTTGATATGGAAAATGTTTATAGTCATGATTATTCTATATTTTTTTATTTCCAATAACCAATTAATCTTCTCATTCTTTGCTAACATTTGACTTGCATTATTTGTGGCGTAAATACTGTAGAATGATATAAAGAAGTAATAAGATACTACACATATGATACTATCACATATTCTACATCCTCCAATTCTCAGTCCCTCAAGCATGTCCATACCTTATTTGCTAGGCAATTGATGGTGAGACAATTATTTTTATTTTAATTAGCTATATAGGTATAATTAGCTATAATAATTAGCTATTTATGTAGCTATATACTAGCATCTCATAAAAATGTGGGTACAAAGGGATAACAATAACAAAAAAATACACACGGTCCGAAATAATGTAATATAAATATTGAACGATGTAAAAAAGGGTACATTTTTAATAAGTAATAATAAATAGATTTAAATTATTTCATTTGCGTTCAACAAAGTTAATCAGAGTTATTCACAAAATAAAGTATCTTTACAATTATTCAGAAACATTTGTTAAAATATTGAAATTTTTATACATTTATTTCAATTATTTTAAAATTATGGTGAGATAGAAATTATTTTTATCTTATTTTATGGTATTTATTATATTAGAATCTTATGAAAATGAGAATATCAAAAAAAAAAAACCATGGGTCAAGTATTGTAAATATTGAACGATAGAAAGAGGTGTACATTCTTAATCAATAATGATAAATAGATTTAAATACTTAATATAAAAACATACCAAAAATAATCTTATCAAAATTAATTTTCCATCTGTGAAATAATTTTCGATTTTCACTACTATGATGAAAACTCTAACTTGTATTTTCCTTGTTGAAACTGTTTTTACCAAACTTATTCACGTAGTACTTCTTTTCAACAAAACAGTCTGCAATCGAATAGTTATGCTAGTTTATTATTATTATTATTTATGCGTGACTTGAATCACTAAACTTATTTTCTTTTATTTCTTACTTTTAATTTAGTGGAACTCTTTTTAATTCTTATTCTCCTTTCATTGACTTAAGCCACAAATAAACAAATTGGCGACACTAAAAACAGAAATGATCCCTTTTCCTTTTGAAAGAACAGCCTTTGTGTTCGATTATTTCAGCCATTTTTTTTTCGAATGTTTTAATCGCCCTTGATCCAGCCTTCTTCAGTTAATTAGCTCTCTTGAAATGAAGTGAAGACAATGATCCAAAGAATTCTACCCCATCGAAATAACTAACGATTGTATTTTTCTGATGCTTATCATTCGAAACAACCTTTCTTTTTCAACTTTTTCGTATTATTCCAAGTGTACTTATGACAAGATCGTACTTCCATTTCTATACATCTTTTAAAATATTGAACATTTTGAATGCTAAGTTTTTATAATGTTTCACAGAGTATTATTTTTGATATGGAATGTTTATAGTCAGGAACTTTCTATATTTTTTTATTTACAATCACCAATTAATCTTCTCATTCCCCACTAGCGTTTGATTTGTATTTGTATTTATTTGTGTCATAAATACAACATAATTATATAAAGAAATAATATGGTACTCTGCTACAGAAAATAAAACATTATCAATTTTAGTTAATTTTTGGGTATAATATATGAAAAGTGTAGGGTGCAATGCAGACCTAGCTCCTAGTGGTGCCTCCTGCCAACGTTCTTCACGTCTAATTGGTGTACAATTTTAGTCATTATTGTTCGGTTGTGTGTTGCAATGGAATGCTTGTGGCATGTCTCAATCGAAAAGAACTGATTTAATAAGCATCTACATCGCAATGGGATTTTTGACCCACCAAACTATCCTCTTTGTGATTTGGCAGAACTAATTAATCGAGGTTATCTCCATCGTTGCTTGACATTTATGGCAAATCTGAGACGGCGAGATACTGACAAGCTAGGGAACTCTTAAAGCAATGACTTCGGTCAAATTTTTGCCAAACTTATACACGTAGTAATTCTTTTCAATGAAACAGTCTGCAATAAAATAGTTATTCTAGTTTATTATTACTTTTTATGCGTGACTTGAATAGCTAAATTTATTTTCTTTTATTTCTTACTTTTAATTCGGTGAAACTCTTTTTAATTCGAATTTTCCTTTCATTGACTTAAGCCACAAATAAACAACTGACAACACTAAAAACAGAAATGATCTCTTTTCCTTTTGAGAGAACAGCCTTTGTGTTCGATTATTCCAACCATTTTTTTTTCGAACGTTTTAATCGCCCTTGATCCAGCCTTCTTAGTTAATTAGCTCTCTTGAAGTGAAGGGAAGACAATGATCCAAAGAATTCTACCCCATCGAAATAACTAACGATCGTATTTTTCTGATGCTTATCATTTGAAACAACCTTTCTTTTCAACTTTTTCGTATTATTCCAAGTGTACTTATGACAAGAACGTACTTTCATTTCTATACATCTTTTAAAATATTGGACAGTTGGAATGTTAAATTTTTTTAATGTATCACAGATTATTATTTGGGATATGGAAAGTTTATAGTCAAGAACATTCTATATTTTTTATTTCAAATCACCAATTAATCTTCGCATTTCACACTAAAATTTGACTTGATATAAAGAAATAATATGATACTACACTGCTCTGCTACAGAAAATAAAACATCAATTTTAGTTCATTTTTATGGTATAATATCGGGGTATAATTTTAGGGTATAATTTAGGTATTATGTCAAGAGTGTACTTTCGTTTCTATTCATCTTTCATAATATTGGACATTTGGAATGTTAAATTTTGTTTAATGTATCCCAGTTTATTATTTTTGATATGGAAAATGTTTATAGTCATGATTATTCTATATTTTTTTATTTCCAATAACCAATTAATCTTCTCATTCTTTGCTAACATTTGACTTGCATTATTTGTGGCGTAAATACTGTAGAATGATATAAAGAAGTAATAAGATACTACACATATGATACTATCACATATTCTACATCCTCCAATTCTCAGTCCCTCAAGCATGTCCATACCTTATTTGCTAGGCAATTGATTGTCAAAATAATGGATTCCCTATGCAAACTTATTACTAATTTGTGACGAGTGACACCAGATCAATAGCCAATTCTCCAAAATTATTTTGTTCAAACTGGTTAAATCTTCGCTTGATGAGGTTTCTGCCATTTTGAAATCTTTCAATCCCTTCTTTCATGTGTCTGTCCTTTAATTGATTAAAATATTTGTCAGACTGGATTGACTGCAATAAAGTTAGAAATAGTCCTTAAGTCCTTTATTTAAAAAAAAAATTGACATTTTTTTTCATGTACTGAGAAAAATTATTATCTTCTCATAGTTAACAATAAATAATTCTGAATAGTTAACTGTTTCTTTAAGTATAAACATATATTGCTTAATCCTTCGCTACTGCCATAATTTAAATGATTCATTTAATCGATTTTTGATTCATAATTATCAATATCATAATTATAAGGAATAACCATAATTAATAATGGAGAAATTTTTCTTATAGAAATTGACGATAAATAATCACCCATAAATTTAAAGAATAAAAGAAAGTTTGGGAAACTTAATAAAATATATCCTTAAATGATTTTATTCCAGAAAAGTATACATTCGTAAATATAAAAGAAATTGACAGTATAAATGAAATACAGAAATTGACAATATAAATTATTACCCAGAAATTTATAGAATAAAAGAAAGTTTGGAAAACGTAATAAGATATGTCATCAAATGATTTTATTCCAAAAAAGTATACAATCGCAAATATAAAAGTTAAAGAAAAAAATTTCAATCTAATAGAAAGCATACTAAAAATATCGTAGGTTATTTTACAAATTTCTTTTAAATATCAAAATGAAATTTTTTTTAATTTTTTTAAATTAAAACGAATCTTGGAATTTTTTTAAAATTAATTTGTTAAATGATTTTATTATTCTTTTCATTTTCAAGAAGTAAAAAGAATCAATTATTCTGAAAGCTGAAGTTGTTTTGACAAGATCTATTTTAAAGTTCTTCAGTTATATGCCAAATCCAGAACAATTTTGGTACCCTGCAGTGTTATAAAATAATACGTTAAAACACTGATTCTAGAATCTTAAGAATTCAAGAATAATTTTGAAAATGTTTTGTGTTTAAGTTGTCAAGATGACCATAACGAGTGACTGGCCCTTTCAAAAGCAAACACGAAAGTATATTTTCCTAGTGAAAGCAGCTGCCAATATCGCTTGTTCATTTTATAGGAACATCTTTAGAAAGAATAAAAGTGATGTTTCGCTAAATAAACACGCGCCATCAACAAGTACAAGACAATAAGTTTTTGTTTGACATTATACTTAAAATTTTACATGGTAATAGTAAAGTGAAAAATAAAGTTAGAGGAAAATGAAAAGAATTGTCCTTTTTTAAGTTTGAAAAATAATTTATATTGTTAAAAATGAATTCAAGTTGTCTGTAAAATTTGTTTTCGTCAGAGGTAAATTTTAAGAATAATAATTATGCAAAGATGATATGAAATATTTTTTATTAATGTTATTGAAATATGTAAAAAAAAAAAAAATTCATATATGTTTTATTTCATAGACATAAAAATTCTCAAGTGCAAATGCATTGGTGACAGCACTGCTTTCAGAAACGAGCTAACACTTTTCAACGTCTGTAGCATCTCGTATTAACATTTAGATTTCAGGTTGGAGGATTTTCCTGGTTTCTCCCCTTCCGGACACAAATGGCGTGTTAGTCACAAAAAGTCTTTCAGAAAGCCAATACTTTTCCCTCACTGGCAGTCGTAGTGAGAACATGCTCATAGTGCCTACATGAGAATGGAAGTAGTAGGGCAAATTAGGGACTAGCGGACATCAGAACCTTCGAAAAATTTCCTTTTTTTATGCTGTATATTGTCTTTATTTTTAAAATACAAAATACTGTCTCTATACTCTTAATTTCATATCTGCCAGGGGATTTCTGTCAAAGTAACGACAAACAAACAATGGTCGCTGAAGTTTTGCATACTGTTGTTATTCTCCTTTTTTGGAAAGGCAAGCATTTGTAGCAACAAGTCTAGTCTTTCGTTAAAGATTTTTTTATTCCTTACTGTATGCATTCGATTAATATTTGCGTTAGTACGCTTTCTTCATCATTTAAATACATATTACTGTCTCTGTATTCTAAATTTCATATTTTCCAGGTGATTTCTACCAAAGTAACGGCAAACAAACAATTGTTGCTTAAATTTTGTACACCAATGTACATTGTAATTTTTTTTCAACCATACAATTTTCACAGTAGGGTATTTTACCCATATATAAACAAATAACATGCCTAAAGAGGGAGATGAGAGTTAAACCACATCCAAATAAACAACTGATTAAGAACTGTACCATTAATTTTTATGGCATGTATTTAAGTACAATTTGTTATATTTATAACTCAAAACAACGAATGTATAAAAATCTTAATAAAGCTTTCATGAAAAGTTTATATCAAGCAACTTGTAAGTCGGTATTAAAATTAGGATAAGCAGAAACGGTTTAACCACATCAGAAGCTCCGAAGTTCGCCAAGAACAGTTTCACGAGAGCTTATTACCAATTTATACACTTAGCGTACCGATTACTTAGAGGTTAAAAGGTAGAATAAATGTCTTCAAACATCTGCATGCGAAGCTATCTGCACTTCACTAATTATTCAGAACAATTTTGCGCGGAACGTTTCATTCGTAAATCATTTACACTGGTTCTCCCATCCGAGAGAAACTGCGCCAGCATTACTCTATTAGTCAGCACAACGAGGTTAGATCCCGCGTTTGAAGATAATTCCGATATTACATAATCGCAAGTCTAGCACCTAGATTAAGATAGTCTCTTAACAGGTCATCCAATGGCGACGCGTCGTGGGGAATCCACCACCCAATCAATGACGGGTATGGGACACTTTAAGCTGTTGTGAATAGACGCGAGTTATGTGCTGGAACATCGCGCCAAGACGCATTAATTATTCCAATTGGCGACCAAGATTTGCCTGGAAAGGTGCCGTCTAGGTATGTGTAGCGAGCGGCCTTTAAGGGCCCTAGAGCAATTGTTATTGTGTCAGAAGGATTTAGTTAGATTTTGAAATAATTTGCTAGACAAAGGAATTAAGGACTGAAATTTAAAATATTTGCTATTCAATAAATATGTAGCAATTTATTTTCATGTAACTACATTTTGTAATAATTACAAAATGTTATTTAAAATAATTCATTATTTGATTTATACTATTATTCAAAATAAATATTGAAAATGAACCTTTACTTGGCTAAGGTTTTACAAGATTGCCATTTCGTCGTGAAAATTCAGAAGCATTTTTGTTTACGATATAATTTAATTTTAATTCATGTGGTGGTAAAATTTTTTTTGTAATTATGTAAATAATTTTTCATTTTGATTAATTAATAATCGTTGTAAAATTATGTTAATAAAAAAATTTTCATTCTTAAATCTTCTTCATTCTTATTTTATGTAAAAGTTCCATTTAGTTGTTTGATAGCATGATGTAGAAATATGGACAGTCTGGGAAAAAATTGAAAATAAATTTTTTAGTTTTTTGATATATATTTTGCAAAAACGTTTGTTAAAATTTTAAGATAAATTTATGGGATCTTTTCAAAAAGGTATTTGTGTATTTGTTAGAAGTTATTCCTCTGAAATAGTTCAGTATTGTTGGCAACCGCGTGGAATTTTACGATTATTCACACTATGATTCTGCTAACATCTGTTTTTATTTCCACTGATATTCTTTTTTTTATTTCTTTTCCATAATATAGAATTTTATTAAATTCTGTTTTTGAAAGAAATTTAAATTTTATTATCTTAAAAAGTCTTTATGTACAAATATAAAAATGAATGGTCCTATGTACTGTATTCCAATGCAACTTAAAAGCTATAATATTAAAGTTCACATTTTTCTTTCCTTTAGAAGCTTTTATTCTTTAAATTCGATTCGTCACAGAAATTCGTCAAGGAGGGGGGGATCAACTTCCCTCACTTCTCATTGAAGTGCTCATGCATGAAGTGCTATCTATCTATCTCCAATCATGATGCAGCACCTCATGACGTAGTCCATATCCCAACCGTAATTGTTTCGACCCGTGAAGGTCTAACAGACAATCGCTGATTTCATGATGTACTATCCTTATCCGTGACACTGCTTATCTGATGTCAGATTTAAGCGACAGGTTGTTCTCGTTAGAACAAGATACTAATTGCAAATTGTATAAATAACCACAATATTGCTTGTATGCTGTGAGATTTGAGTGACAAGTTATTATTACACACTTACAAGTTATTATTACATTAAAGATTATACGTTGCTTCCTCTTTGAAACAGAAATGCTATATCTATTCTCGTGGGAAAATGCTACAACACTAAATTTGTTTCTACAAGAACCAATTAATATTTTTATGAGTTATTTTTTACTATATAAATAACGCAGTGGTCTTACTAAAATAACATTTTACTAACTTGCATTTTAAAGCATTGTATTAGATATACTTATTAAAAAGTTAAAAAAACCAAAAAAGCAACGGTACAATATAAACTATATATTGTTTTTAAGAAAATTACGGTTTCTAATGCACGGTACATTGAAAGGAATATTTTTGTTTTAAAAGATAGATTTATAGTGTTTGATATTAGCAGACTTTTGTCCCCCAAAAACAAAAGGCCCCCATGACGATAGATTTAATGCTCGTTTTATTTCTAACTACCCCCTTAAGTGCTTTAACAGCTTGTTTTATAAGAAGATTAACAGAGCAGGTGTCTGAGACATATTTTAAGAGCTCGCGCTAAAGGAAGATAAATGACTGCAACATTAAAAGTCTTCCGTCGAAGATAACAGCAGCGCTCTATGAAAAAATATGTAATAAAATCTAATTATGTCTGTTTTTATTAGCTGAGTTTGGAGATTTACGGAGCCGCTAAGGTAAAACATAGAGGAATTAGCAGGTTCAGCTTTAATAAATATTTAAAAAAAAATAATTTTAGTGTTATTCAACAGTTATTTAATACACAAACAACACAAACTTGAAATATATGTTTAACAATTAAAAGAAACAAATTCGGCTAATTGCAGTTATTTCTCTAGGCCATAGATTTTCTTACTGTAAACCATTTAGTTTGGTAATGAAAAGAAGCTTGATTTTTAATTGGATAGCAATTTTAAATGTTTTAATATAGAATATATAAATAATAAATATTATTTACACATAATATGTTAGATTAATAGTATTTATAATACAGAATTTTTAATATAGTATTTAACAAAAACAAAATTTCAGAATTTTAGAACGATATTCACAATCTCCTTTTTTCCCCCTAAATATATTACTCATTTGCACAAAGCTCACATATACCTCATATAAACTCACTATGAGTAATATATTTAGCTCTATGAGCTCACATATTACTCATAGTGAGTTTATATGAATAATATGTAAGCTTTGAGCAAGTGAGCAATATGTTTAGCTCTATGAGTAATATATGATATATTTCTCACTTGTTCAAAGCTCACATATTACTCATATAAACTCACTGTGAGTAATATATTTAGCTCTATGAGCTCACATATGACTCATAGAGCTAAACATATTTTTCACTTACCTTTTTTGAGGATGTTAGTTACAAACTCAGGGAGCAAAATGTGGCTGTGGTGCAGCATATCTCTTGCAACACATCTTGTTTAAGCTGAATTTACTACAAATCTGCTGATATATCTGTTTTGGTATATGCAATGTCAGCCTGGCTCAACTCGACCGCTTGCACGCTGCAATCGAGACAAAAAGACCACAGAAAAAGAACCGTATCATCTTTCACCACGATAATGCGCGTCCAAATATTAATATAAATATATCGTGTTGTCGAATGCATCGCCAATAAGGACTGGGAAGTTAAGCCACCGCTTGACACATTCGTCAAGCGGTGGCTAAAAAACTGGCAGGCGAACAAAGTTTATGACGATTTTGATAACTTATTGGCGGATGTCAAAGCATGGATTGCCTCCAATAACCGTGAATTCTTTGTCCGTGGAATCGACCGTCTTCTAAGCAAATGGGAAGCAGTTATTGAAATAGACGGTGACTACGCTCCGGATTAATAATTTAAAAATGTTACTGTTGAATTTTTATGTTTCCTTTTTCATAATAAATAGTGTTCAAGAACGCCTGATAATATTGTTTGAAAACGCCTGATAATTATGCACCAACCCAATATATATTTATATCTATAATATGCATAATAATATATGTACATGATATATCAAATAATATATTTAGAAATTAGTAAATTGTATTAATATATTGGTGAAATAATTTAAGAATTGCAATGCAGGTTTATTTTACAAACTTTATTTTAAGGCTGGACCACTTGTTGGCATTTGAAATCGATATTACAAGGAATTTTTAATTGATGATCTTGACTAGCACAAATTTCCTCTGTTCAGTAAAATCTGATATCTGTGAGTGTTCTTACAAAACGAAAAAAAAAGAGATAATTACAAATCCAATTTAATTCAAAGTGACATTAAAAATAACATCAAATAAACTTAAAAAAAAAAAAAAAAAAAAATAGAATACTTAATTATAAGACTTGACTATTTTAGGAAGTTTAAGGATGAAGTTAGTTAAGTTAAAAAAGAATTATGAACATGAACAAAATGAGAATAATGGAATGTGATTGACAAAGATGACCTTTTGTGTATAAGTCAGTAATAAAAGGACGATGTTCTGAATTTTCTAATCACAAATCTAAATCAAAAGTAATGTACTGAGCACACTTCATGTTTTTTCTTGGATATTTTTCCAACGCGTCAAAATTTTCGTATGATTTTCCAGTTTTTTTGATAATTAATTCCTTTCTTAATACAATATTTCTGTATATCAAAACTTAATAGCTTTTAAAATAAGTGAGAACAAATACAAATATTTGGTAATATTATAAGTAATTACAAGACTGCTTGGCCACATTAAAACATTGTCTGAATTAAACTTTACTTTACTTAAAATTTAACCAAATAGTACAACTTAAATAAGCTAAATATTTGTCCATCTTTACTGTACTATATTTTATACACTTTTACTAAAAGAGTAAAAATTGATTTATTTCATGCCACATGTAAAAAAATGAGTGTCACCTACCATTTTAAAATGTTCATACTCTATTTCGTTATTAACCCTCGGAGTCAATATATTAGTTAAAATGTTATTTTAACAGCAAAATAAAAGCAGGAGAAACATCTTACAAGAAAGTTATATGAAAAGTTACTGATAAAAAAATAAGACAAAAACAAACTTTTACTACTTGTTCTCAACAACAAACAGACCCTGCATTCTCTATTAAGAAAATTACACTCTGTTCTTTTTTTCGGTTTACTTATTCTTATTCCAGAGTCTAGACGAAAAAGCAAATTTCATCAGTGCTGTTCTATACGAAATTCACCCGATTCCAGAGTTCTAAAAATAAAACTCTTTCTTTCAACAACCTTCAAAGTAATATTAACGTGAAAAAAAAAACAGAGAATATAATCTCTTAACTGTACACTAATATTTTTTTTTCACTCTATTTACCTTGAATTTCGACAGCTGCAAATTTTTTTTACGGCAGGCAAAAAATATTCTTATAGGCTTTACACGAACATCTCTGTTCTTGTAAATACTTTGTTCGCCTCTTTGCAGTAAAAATATTCATGCAATGTTTGGCAAATATGTCTGAAAGAAAACTCTGCTCTTTTATTTGCTGTAAACAAGGGTGTTTTCAGAAATGGGTTTGGTTTTAGAAGAAGACTCTAAACGTGAGAGATTTAAATAACCATGCAAATCTAAAAAAATAAAATAGGAAAACGGTTAAATGTTCTTTTTGTTTAAAAAAAAAGTCATTCTTTCTTAAAAATCATAAGATTTTACTTAAGTTTATAACGTAAATCCCCTAGGGTAAAATTAGAAAATGGAATGCGTTTTACGAAAAACTTGTGTGTATAAGTCAATTACAAGGAATTGAGGCTATATCTCTTCTGATCACAAATCTAAACGAGAAGTAATGCATATACTTAAATATACTTAACCCACTGCATATTTATCTCGGATATTTTCTGCCGCATCAAAAATGTTCTTCGGATTTTCGTGGTTTTTTATAATAGAATTAATTCGTTTCTTAAATTAATATTTTTGTATATCGACATTTAATCGACCTGATGCATGCTGCCACAGGTTTCAAGTTCGAGTCCTGACCATACCATGGATGTTTGTAATTGTTCGTAATCCACTTTGGTAGTTGGGCGTAGGTCAAGGTCTAATATGATTATAGAGCGTTGGGCGTAGGACTGTCAACTCTACTTTGTAAAAAGAAAACATCTGTCTCGAAAAGTAGGCAGACAGCCTTGGCCCATCATAGGGCTGTTGCGGAAGTGAAAAAGTAGAAGAAAAATTAATAACTTTTTAAATAAGTGAGAAAAAAATCAAATATTTGCTAATATTATCAACAATTTTAAGTCTAATTTGACCGATAAAATGGAGAATTAAATGAATTAAACGCATAGCTTTGCTTAAAATTTAATCAAAATTTACAGATTAAATAAACCAAAAAATTTGTTCATCTTTACTGTTCTATATTTTATACTCTAACGCTAAAAAAAATAATTTATTTAATTCCATATGTAAAAAATTGAGTGTCGCTTTACGTTTTAAAATGTTCATACGCTATTTCGTTATTAACCCTCGGAGTCAATATATTAGTTAAAATGTTGTTTTAGCAGCAAAATAAAAGCATGAGAATCATCTTACAAGAAAGTTATATGAAAAGTTACTAATAAGAAAATAAGACAAGAACAAACTTTTACTGTTCTCAACAACAGAAGAAAATTACATCCTGTTCTTTTTTTATTGACTTGTTCTTATTCTAGACTCTAGACGAAAAAGCAAATTTCATCAGTGCTGTTCTATACGAAATTCACCCGTTCCCAGAGTTCTAAAAATAAAACTCTTTCTTTCAACAACCTTCAAAGCAATATGAACGCGAAAAAAAAAAAAAAAAACACCGTAGAATATAATCTCTTAACTGTACACTAATATTTTTTTTCTCTCTGTTTACCTTGAATTTCGACAGCTGCAAATGGCGGGAAAAAAATAATCTTATAGGCTTTACGAACATCTCTGTTCTTGTAAATACTTAGTTTGCCTCTTTGAAGTAAAAATATTCGTGAAATGTTTGGCAAATATGTCCGAAAGAAAACTCTGCTCTTTTATTTGTTGTAAACGAGGGTGTTTTCTGAAATGGGTTTGGTTTTAGAAGAAGAATCTAAACGGGAGAGATTTAAATAACCATGCAAATCTAAAAAAATAAAGTAAGAAAATGGCTAAATGTTTTTTTTTTTTTGTAAAAAAGAATTGCCTTCTAAAAAATCGAACTTAAATCAACTATTCTTTCTAGAGTAGAATTATTTATAATAGCCATTATCGCAGATTGAAAAAGAACGTCAAATGATTATTTTATTCCATATCATCTAGTGTCACATGAAGTAGAAAAATGATCATTGGTTTGTATATCTATATTTTGATTCGAAGTAAAGAAGAATAATGCATTTAAAAAAAAAATAATAAAAAAGTTACTTAATATATATATTGCAATAAAAATATAAGATGATCTTGAAATAATTTGAAATTTTTTTTTCTTTTACTAATAGTAGCTAAATGCTTTGAAAAATCATGTTATCAGTTTAATGTTAAATTATAATTATACATATCTTTAAATTTTTTATATTTAAATAAACACAGAACATAGTTAGTAATTAGTAAAAGTTAAATTAGTAATAGTAATTAGTAATAGTAAAATTAGTAATAGTAATTAGTAATAGTAAATTTTAAGTAGTTTAACTACAACAGTACTTAAAAGAACAATTTTTTGTTAAAGGTAGAAAAATTATGTACACATTTTAATATCATTATAAAACCTTACACAATTTAAAGATATGCAGTTGATAATTGTTTCAAAGCTTGTTGTAGTCATTATAGCTTCTTTTTCTTTAATTTAATTAAAATATAAAAAAGTTAATATTGTTAACAATTGTTAAACATTCCCAAAAATTGAAATTTTTTTTGTTAGTTGACACCAATTTTTCACATTGTTTAAAATAAAGTTAAATTGTTTTTATTTGAATTCTACGCATCGGATGTATAACGGAACGTACTTTCTTGCCAATTCAATGTAATAACATATAACTATATTATAACAAGAATTATGAATTGTTTCTTATTTCCGCATAAGATGAATTTATTTTTATATAAAATTTAACAATACGAATTGCATGTTGACCTTTATATTTGATAAAGCTTTTGTTTGTGTTAAAACTTTCAAAAAATAATATTTTTGTTGATTTGAACTTTTTTCGTTCTCATTCATTATATTATAAGTGTTCAAAGAACGTTGTTGAATAGTTCTTTTTTTTATTGGTACATCAGAGGACTTCATGCCTCACACACGTAAGGCCCGAATAGCCCACAGACAGGTGAAGAAGGAAGGGCAATGTATAACAGCTCCCTATTTGCGTGTTTTTCACTTTTCTGAAAGCAGTTGTAGCAAAGGATGTCGTTAGCGGATTTGAAACAAAGCTTCACGCTAAATAATTACGTTACTACTGTACGCGAAGAATGCGTGTTTTGATTTGAAACTAAGGAATCTTAGTACAAAACATGACAAAGTGATGCCAAACCGAAAACTTGCAGGTCTATCCCGAGATGCTTATGATAAATACGTTTTCCCATCCGGCTCAAAGCGTAAGCTTGGAAGGTGCGAAAAAACCAAATAACCTTCTTCAGGTCATTATGGTGAAAATGCTGATATTTTGTAGCAGCCTTCCACCATGGTGTAATCTGAGCAATGCTGAATCTGAACAATTCTGCCTTTGGGGTAGCAATTAAACTCATGTTAACCTGCCCAGAATTAGAAAACAATATTTTTGTGCTGACTGGTGTAGTCCCATTATGAGTAGGCGAGCCAGTATTGAGGAGCTCAGTTATTGCAGGGATGACCACAGAAGTTTTAAGCGTGTTTTTGTTGCCGAGCAACGGCTGACGTCAAGCCCCTTTCCCCGTAGGGTTGTAATGTGTTCCAGTTAGAGAACTTGCCAATCAAAGTGTAGCAGTGAGTACCATGGCGCCATGTGGAGAAGTAAAATGTAGCTGATATTGTAAATATTGGGTGTGTGTGCTATATATATATCCGTAAATATGTAGCTGATATGTGTGTGTATTTGTAAATATCGAAGTTAATTTTGTGTCAAAAAATAAAATTTGAGAAACTAAAAGAGATCTGTAATCAATCTTATTTCTATCTTAACAGACGCCTCATTATACTATAAGAAAATTAAATATTATTGTCTTGTTGCCACGCATCGTATAGTAAAGATCTTCAATACATAAGGAGTTCCATTCTAAATTTAAAACCCTTGAACATCAGAAATGACAGAATTATATGCTTTCATCATCCAACTTTAAAGAAATTGAAAAAAAAAAAGCCAAATAAAAGCAATCCCACTCAGCAATGGCCATCCCTTCTCTATTCATTACTTATTATTCTACACAACCACAACTTTCCAACACAATTTAATTCAATCCATATCGCCCACCAGAGATTCGGAAACCGCCGTGCACACCGGCATCAACCGGTTAGCATTAAACCCCCAACAATAGAAACAAGTTCCCTGAATTCCGTACCATTACTTAATAGACTTTTTTTCCCTTCCTCTGCAGGCCATGGCAAAATGCGAAAGCTCTGCCGTCTGAGCGCAACAGTGGCTATAAATAACCATCTATCGGGAATTGAGCAAGAGAGAGCAATGAAATGCCTAATGGATTAGATGGGCTCTCAGCAGACCGATTGGGAAAATGAATCTATTACTAGATGTTTCTACTTCGCTGATGGAAAAAATAGAGAAGAATGCAGGGAAAAGGGTAAGTATGCCGGCATGATAAGGAGTGCTGAATATGGATAAAATGTAATCTCGGGATAGGGTCAATTGTCTGGCTATGTCAATCGAAAAGATTAGATTTTATTTTCATCATCGGCGATTCACTTCATTAAAACCCATCCCTTTTTTTTATTATTACTTTAGCTTATGTATGCTGTACTGTTCTTAATATAAAACAGCAATATTTTACCACAGTATTTTTTTTCAATGGAAAGTTTTAATTTTGAGGATATTTATGTTGTGAATTGCTGTTTGAATTGGCACAAAGGTTTATATAATGAAGCAAATTTCTGAAGAAATTTGGTACGTTTCTTTAGATTGCCAATATTATTCTGATGGAATTTGCATGTTGGTAATTTACTATAAATCACAAAAGTATACAGATATTGTAACTGGATTTTTATAGGTTTGTGACTTAACTGGATTTCTAATAATGATGATAGGTTTGTGAAACTGGATTTTTATAGGTTTGGGATTTATAGAACTTAGAAGTATCATTGTAGTCTAAAAATACCGAATGAAAGGAAATCTACAAAGGGACATTTTTTTTATGTTTTAAAATTGTATTTTAATAATATTTATGTGCATAATGCAAGTGATATGTTTGTATTTCATAAAACATAAGAACTATGAGGCTAAAAAGTCAGGTCCCTTTCTTTAAATTTATTGTTTTTTTATTTGGTGCACAGCAAAAAATTTCAAAAATTACTCTTGTTAGACATTGTTATTCAAATAAATAACTTATTTTTATTGGCACCGTATTTTTTTAACCTGGAATACGAGATAGCAGTTTTGTTGTAAATGAAATTGCAAATGGAAAGTGACGTCACAGTCTACTGCTTGAGTAATGGTGCTTTGGCTTCTGGTGATTCTGGGGACGTTATGGCTTGATTTTCCTTTTAAAACATCATTAAACGTCTGTGAATTCCATGTAAAAGTTTGTTAGCATTGTATTGTTAGCATGATGTTTACCAACAAAAAATGTATTATTTATTTTATTTTATTTATTTATTATTATATTTTTTTCGTGTTTGGAAGCTAAAAATGTTTTATTTTCAGAAGTCTGCCGGTGTAGCACCATTTTTATATTCCTGTTCTGGTGACGTTAGGCCTTGGTTTTAAATTTAAAACATCATTAAATGTCTTTGAATTCCATGTAGAGGTTTGCTAGCAGTGCATTGTTATCATAATGTTTACCAACAATCGATTTACAAAGCTGATTTATTATTTATTTTTAATTATTTTTTTTCGTGTTTGGAAGTGAAAAATTATTTATTTTCACTAGTCTGCCAATATAGCATCCTTTTTATATTCCTTTCCTGATTTTATATTCCTTTTGGGACCTGAATGGCCGAGTGTCTAGCGCTCGGTGCCACAGGTTTCGGGTTCGAATCCCGGCGGTGCCATGGATGTTTGTAGTGGTTCGGAATCCACTTTAAGCCGTAGGTCCCGGTCTTCTATGACTGTAAAGAGCGTCACGGAGCAAAAGTCAGGCTTCTACCTACGGGTGCTCCATCACAACAGAAGCTGCTTCCTTCCCCTTCAATCATGAGTCCATATGGGCTCGTGGGCTTGGCCAGCCAAGTGGGATAAGAAACAACAACAACATATTCCTTTTTTATCATAATGTTTACCAAGAAATGATTTAAAAAAAAACTGATTCATTATTTATTTATATTATTTAATTTTATTTATTTATTACATTTTTTTTTAGTGTTTTTAAGCTAAAAATATTTTATTTTCCGTAGCCGGCAAAATGCTTATTCAAACTTGAAACTATACAAACAAAATTTAATTTAATGAAGTGCAACATATGTACGATTCTCCAAAGTACAAGATCCATAATTTTTTTAATAAACTTAGGAATTTTATCAATAGTTAAAAATATTATTTTCTAAAGAAATAACAATGTATAATTTACTATAAGAACACATTATACTATAAGAAAATTAAATATTCTTATCTTGTTATCTATGCACTGTATAGTAAAGATCTCTAATATCTAAGGGGTTCCATTCTAAATTTAAAACACTTGAACATCATAAATGACAACAATATACTTTAGCCATCCAACTTTAATGAAATTGGGAAAAAAATCAAATAAAAAGCAATCCCACTCAACAATGGCTATCTCTTCTCTATTCATTACTTATTATCCTACATACCCACAAACTTCCGACCCAATTTAATTCAATCCATATCGCACACCAGAGATTCGCAACCGCTGAGCGCACCGACATCAACCGGTTAACATTAAACCACCAACAATAGAAACAAGTTCCCTGAATTCCGTACCATTACTTAATAGACTTTTTTTGCTTCCCTTGCAGGCCACAGCAAAATGCGAAAGCTCTGCCGTCTGAGCGCAACTGTGGCCATAGATAACCATCTATCGGGAATTGGGCAAGAGAGCAATGAAATGCCTAATGGATTAGATGGGCTCTCAGCAGACCGATTGGGAAAATGAATCTATTACTAGATGTTTCTACTTCACTGATGGAAAAAATAGAGAATAATTTAGGGAAGCGGTATGTATGCCGGCATGATAAGGAGTGCTGAATATGGATAAAATGTAATCTCGGGATAGGGTCAATTTTCTGGCTATGTCAATCGAGAAGATTAGATTTTATTTTCATCATCGGCGATTAACTTTATTAAAACCCCTCCATTTGTTTTTTTTTTATTACTTTAACTTATGTATATTGTACTGTTCTTAATATAAAACAGCAATATTTTACCACACTATTTTTTTTTCAATGGAAAGTTTTTATTTTGCTGATATTTATGTTGTGAATTGCTGTTTGAATTGGCATAAAGATTTATATAATGATGCAAATGTCTGAAGGAATTTTATATGTTTCCTTAGATTGCCAATATCATCCCGATGGACAAAAAATCAATCATTTACAAAAAATCACAAAATTATACAAATCTTGTAACTGGACTTGCATAGGTTTGTGAATTAAATGGATTTGTAATAATGATGATTGATTTGTGACTTAATTGGATTTGTAATACAAATGATAGATTTGTGACTTAACTGGATTTCTGTAGGTTTGTGATTTACAAAGTTTAGAAGTGTCATTGTGGTTTAAAAACACAGAATACAATGAAATATACAAAGAGCCATTTTTTTTATATTTTAATGATATTTATGTGTATAATGCAATAGATATGTTTGTATGTCTGTGTTTCGTAAAACATAAGGACTATGAGGCTATTGTTAATTATAAATAAGTAACAATAATTATATATATCAAAAGTCATTACACTAAGTTGTTTTCTAGAAAAAGTTATTCAAGGATTAATTTTTAACACGTTTCAAATCTTTCTTTTTTACTATAGGAACATGACAAGTATATTGAAATTTTTAGACAAGTACAACTCTTGTTGATTAGCTTAAAATGTTTTATTCTGTGAATCAATGCTGTAATGAAGGTAATCAAACATAATATCATAAATTTCGTTAAAAAGTTTCTTATTTATTCATTATCACTTGCCAACATAAAATATTTATGAATAAGCAAAATAATTAAATACAAAAGTTATTACATTAAATTGAAGAAAATGTTATTCAACGATTATTTTTAACATGTTTCAAAATCTTTCCTTTACTGTTGAAATGTGACTGGTATATTATTCATAGTAATATTTTTAGACAATTTTTACTGATTAGACCAAGACTTTCCATTGTGTGAATCAATGCTGTAATCAAAGAGTTCAAACATAAAATTTGTTAAAAGATTGAGATTTTTATACATTTATTTCAATAATTTAAAATTATAAAGAAAATTTAAATTAATTTGATTGTAATTATGGTGGCTAGATACTTGCATCTCATGAAAATATAGGTATAAAGGGATAAAAAAAAAAAACCCAAGTGCCAAAATAATGTAATGTAAATATTGAACAATAGAAAAAGATGTATATTCTTAATAAATTATAATAAATAGATTTAAATTATTTAATTTGCATTCAACAAAGTTAATAAGACATATACTCAAAATAAAGTATGTTTACAATTCTTCAGAAAATTTTTGAATAGATTTCAATTCTTCAGAAATTTTTGTTAAAATATTGAGATTTTTATGCATTTATTTCAATTATTTTAAAATTATGGTGATATAAAAATTATTTTTAGCTTAATTATGATATTTATTATACCAGCATCTCATGAAAATGGCGGTATAAAGGGATCAACAACAACAACAACAACAAAAAAAAAACCCATGAGCCAAAATAAAGTATTGTAAATATTGAACGATAGAAAAAGGTGTACGTTCTTAATCAATATTAATAAATAGATTTAAGTAATTAATTCATGTAATTAATATAAAATCATACAAAAAATAATCTTATCAAAATTAATTTTCCATCTGTAAAATAATTAGCGAAAGCCACTACTATGATGAAAAGTCTAACTTGTCTTTTTCTTGCTGAACCTATTTTTACCAAACTTATTCACGTAGCATTTCTTTTTAACAAAACAGTCTGCAATCGAATAGTTATGCTAGTTTATTATTATTATTTATGCGTGACTTGAATCGCTAAACTTATTTTATTTTATTTCTTACTTTTGATTCAGTCAAATTCTTTTTAATTCGAATTCTCCTTTCATTGACTTAAACCACAAATGAACAAAATGACAACACTAAAAACAGAAATGATCTCTTTTCCTTTTGAAAGAACAGCCTTTGTGTTCGATTATTCCAGTCATTTTTTTTTCGAACGTTTTAATCGCCCTTGATCCAGCCTTCTTCAGTTAATTAGCTCTCTTTAAGTGAAGTGAAGACAATGATCCAAAGAATTCTACCCCATCGAAATAACTAACGATCGTATTTTTCTGATGCTTATCATTTGAAACAACATTTCTTTTCAACTTTTTCGTATTATTCCAAAAGTGTACTTATGACAAGAACGTACTTTCTTTTCTATACATCTTTTAAAATATTGGACATTTGGAATGTTAAGTTTTTTTCAATGTGTCACTTATTATTATTTTTGATATGGAATGTTTATAGTCATGAATATTCTATATTTTTTATTTCCAATCACCAATTAAATTTCTCATTCCCCACTAACTTTTGACTTGCATTAATTGTGGCATAAATGCATCAGAATGATATAAAGAATTAATATGATAACTCTGCTATAGAAAATAAAACATTATCAATTTTAGTTAATTTTTCGGTATAATATATGAAAAGTGCGGGGTGCAATGTAGACCTACCTCCTAGTGGTGCACGCTGGGCAACGTTCTATACGTCTAAATGGTCTACAGTTTTCGGCATGATCGTTCGGTTGGTCTGCGTGTATTGCAATGGAATGCTGGTGACTTGTCTCAATCGAAAAGAACTGACTTAATAAACCTCAAGAAGAACTTTAAGAACATCGCATTGGGATTTTCAACCAACCAAACGATCCTCTTTGTGATTTGGAAGAAGTAATGAAACGAGCTCATAACCATCGTTGTTTGGCACTCATGACAAATCCTAGACGGCGAGATATTGAAAAGCTAGGGAACTCTTAAGGCAATGATTTCGGTCAAATTTTTGCCAAACTTGTGCACGTAGTGTTTATTTTCAACAAAACAGTCTGATATCGAATAGTTATAGTAGTTTATTATTATTTATTATACGTGACTTGAGTCGCTAAATTTATTTTCTTTTATTTCTTACTTTTAGTTTGGTGTAACTCTTTTTAATTTGAATTTTCCTTTCATTGACTTAAGTCACAAATAAACAAAATGGTAACATTAAAAACAGAAATTATCTCTTTTCCATGTGAGGGAACAGTCTTTGTGTGCGATTATTTCAGCCATTTTTTTTTCGAACGTTTTAATCGCCCTTGATGCAGCCTTCTTCAGTTAATTAGCTCTCTTGAAGTGAAGGGAAGACAATGATCCAAAGAATTTTACCCCATCGAAGTAACTAATGATCGTATTTTTCTGATGCTTATCATTTGAAACAACCGTTCTTTTCAACTTTTTCGTATTATTCCAAAAGTGTACTTATGACAAGAACGTACTTTCATTTCTATACATATTTTAAAATATTGGACATTTGGAATATTAAATTTTTTTAATGTATGACAGGTTATTATTTTTGATATGGAATGTTTATAGTCATGAACATTCTATATTTTTTTTATTTCCAATCTTCAGTTAATATTCTCATTGTCATTCTCATTCTAATTTGTGGCATAAATATAGCAGAAGGATAATATGATGCTACTCTACTCTGCTACAGAAAGTAAAACATTATCAATTTTAGTTAAACTTAGGGCATAATATCACGGTATATTTTAAGGTGTAACTTAGGTACTTATGACAAGAGAGGATTTTTCTTTCTATAGATCTTTTTAAATATTTTACATATGGTATGTTAAGTTTTTCAAAGTATCACAGACTATTATTTTTGGTATGGAATGTTTATAGTCATGAAAATTCTAATTTTCTTTCTTTCCAATCACCAATTAATCTTTCCATTCTCCAATAATATATTTGACTTATATTATTTATGACATAAATATAGCAGAATTATATAAAGAAATAATATGTGATTGATCCGCTGGAGAAAATAAAACATTGTCAATTTTAGTTAATTTTTAGGGTGAAAATCAGATCAGAGTATAATTTAGGTACTTATGACAAGACAGTACTTTCATTTCTATGCATCTTTTAAAATATTGGACATTTGGAATGTTGAGTTTTTCAAAGTATCACAGAATATTAGTTTTGGTATGGAATGTTTATAGTCATAAATATTCTATATATTTTTTTATTTCCAATCAACAATTAATCTTTTTATTCTCCACTAGCGTTTGACGTGTATTTAAATTTATTTGTGGCATAAATACAGCAGAATTATATAAAGAAATTATATGATACTACACTACTGGGCAACAGAAAATAAAACATTCTTAATTTTAGTTCATTTTTGGGTATAATATTTGAAAAATATTTAAAAAAGAAATATGGGAAAATTGTATATGGCGCATCCTGGGCAACTTTCTATACGGCTAAGTGGTCTACAGCTACTGCTCTCGCTGTTGTCCTAACCGTCGTCCGGTTGGCCTGCATGTATTGCAATGGAATGATGGTAACTTGTCACAATAAAAAATAACTGACCTAATGAACATCTGATCGCATTGGAATCTTTGACGAACCAAACTGCAATCTTTGTGATTTGGCAGAACTAATGAACCGAGCTAATCTTCATCATTGCTTGGTACTTCATTGCAAATCCGAGACTGCGAGATAATGGCAAACTGGAGAACTCTCAAGGCAATGACTTCGGTCACATTTTCTTGAACTCTTTTATGTACATTTTCTTTCTTATTCCGTATTTTTCCCCTTTTTGTACTGCCTTGGTATTGGAAATAAGAAAAAATGTAAAAAAATGCAAAACAAGAAAAAAAAAATGTTTCAATAGCAACTACAAAACATTTCTGATAACGATATAAAATTATATTTTGACTAAATGTAAAGAACCAATTATTCTGAATCACCATTTATAAATAATAAGTGCATAACATATAAAAAATAAATGTTAGGTCTATATAATAGGAAATTTAGAACCAATAAAATGGATAATTATAGAAAAAAGCAATGATATAGACTTCAATAATCCCGCTGTCAAATGGCATCAGTGGTCTATTATAAAAATATATACTAATTAAAAAGAAATAACGAATATTTTTTGTAATATTTGGCTTCGTGTTAGTTAAAAAGTAATAAACTCATAGAAGAAAAATTACCTTGTAAGCATATAGTTATTTTTTTAAGTTTGTAAGTTCATAATTATAATAATATATAATAAATAATAATCGACACAGAAATTTAAAGAAAAAAATAAAGTTTGAAACACTTAATAAAATATACCATCAAATGACTTTATTCCAGAAAAGTAAATATGAAAGTTACAGACATAACGTTCAATCCAATAGAACATCTGCTAAAATAATCGTAGGTTATTTTAAAAATTTCTTTTAAATACTGAAATGAAATGTTTGTTATTTTCAAAATTTAAAAGGAATTTCAGAAATTTTTTTATAATTCATTTGTTAAACAATTTTATTATTCTTTTCATTTTCAAGAAAAAAAAATCAATTATCCGGAAAGCTAAAGTTGTTTTGACATCATTTGTTTTAACACTCTTCAGTTATATGTCAAATCCAGAACGATTTTAACACCCTGCAGTGTTACAAAAAAATAGTTAAAACATTGATTCTTGAATCTTAAGAATTCAAGAATAATTTTGAAATTGTTTTGTATTTGAGTTGTCAAGATGACCAAAAGAGTGACTGGCTCTTTCAAAAGCAAGCATGGAAGTTTATTTTCCTAGTGAATGCAGCTGCCAATATCGCTTGTTCATTTTACAGGAACATCTTTAGAAACAGTAAAAAGGATGTTTCACTAAATAAACACGCACCATCAACAAGTGCAGGACAATGAGTTTTTTAACATTATAATCAAAAATTTCCATGGTAGCAATAAAATGAAGAATAAAGTCCGGGGAAAAATGAAAAACAAATGTCACTTTGCTTGTTGGTCACAAATACAAGTTGTAAAACATTTTCTATTGTTTAAAAGGAATTCAAGTTGTCCGTAAAATTTGATAGGAAAATTATTTTTTTTTGTCTGGGGAAAATTTTAAAACGTTCCCAATTAAATAATTATGCAATGATTCTATGAAATATTTTTATTAATGTTATTCTTATATGTGTGGATATATTTATCTTATATTTTAATTTTATAGACATAAAATTTCTCAAGTTCAAATACGCTCGGGGATCACTGCTTTCAGAACTGAACAAACTCAAGCCGCTTGCCACAACGTCTGTAAAGAATCTCGTATTATTATTTAAACTTCTGGTTGGATTTTTCCAGGTTCTCTCATTCGAAACGCAAATGGCATGTTAGTTACTGAAATTCTTTCAAAAATGCAATATAACTATTTTTTTATCAATATATCAATATAACTATTATGGTTATTATTATTATGGTATTTTATCAATATATCTATATAACTCAACTATATCAATATAACTATTATCTTTTGGCAATCGATAGGCTGTTCGTTACATACATAAGTGAAACACGAGGCCACATTATGTCCACCCCATACACACACTCACATACACACACTCACATACCCACACACACATACACACACGCACACATATATATAAAGCATGAAGTTCTGTATAAAAAAGTACTGTTAAGCGTATAACTTTTATTCTTGATGGTTGTTGTTTGTTATTTTAATTACAAATTCTAAGTTTGAGGTTTAAAGTCTACAGTGCATATTTGCAAAATAAAAATTAAAAGTAATTCCTCGATAAGTTATGCCAAAACTAATAGTTTCATTTTTACAATTTGAATTTTTTCATAATTGTGTTTATTAAATATGAAACCAATTTACTTGTGCTTTTCAAAGTTTTAAGGACTTTTCAGCTTTTTATTGATAAATAATTAATTATTTCCAAAAATATATATATACACTGTCGGGCAAAAACTAAGCGATGATGCAATTTTTTAAGTAGGCAGCCACAAAATTGAGTTTCTTAAGATCAGTATAATAAACACACAATTCAGTAAAAAGGGATTCGTAAACAAATGTCTGGAATAAAACGTCACTGGCGATGTGAGGACAAGCAAAATGCATGGAGTCGACACGCGCAGTTCGAGACTGTATAGATAGAAGAATAAAGGCATTCTCTAAAAATTCAAATGTGTCCGTTAGTTTACCTAGAAGGCTATCTCAATGATTTTACGCTTAGTAGAATAATCGGCCTACATGAGAATGGTAGTAGTGTGGCATATTAGGGACTAACACGACATTAGAACCTTATTATTGCTAAGAGACATCAAAAGGTTCGAAAATATTCCTTATTTTTTATGCTGTTTACTTTCTTTATCCTTATAACATAGAAACTACATTTCGTACTTTAAATTTCATGTCTGCCATGTGATTTCTACCAGATTAAAGGCAAACAAATAATCGTTACTTAAGTTTTGCACACCGGTATTGTTATTCTTTTTTTGGGGGAAGACAATCATTTGTAACAACGCTACTCTTTCGTTAAAATCTTTTTTTATTCCTTATTGTATGCATTCGATTAACCGAATTCGATTTCTACCGAAGTTGAGACAAACAAATAATTGTTGCTTAGGTTTTGCACGCCTTTGTCGCTATTCTCCTTTTTGGGAAGACAAGCATTTGTATCAACAATACTCTTTCTTCAAATTCTTTTTTTACCTTACTGTATAAAATAGTTTAATTTGTGCGTTAGTATACTTTCGTTATCATTAAAGTACAAAATACTGTCTCTAAATTCTAAATTTCATGTCTGTCGGGTGATTTCTACCAAAATTACGGCAAGCAAAAAATAGTTGCTTAAGTACTCTATCGTTAAAGTCTTTTTTTATTCCGCACTTTTTCACTAATCACCTCTTTTATTAATGCACTTTATTTCGTTGCATTCCTTAAAATACATAATATTTTCCTTGAAATCTGAATTTCATATCTGTCAGGTGATTTTTACTAGAGTAACAGCAAACAAACAATCGTTGCTTAAGATTTGCAGAAAAGTGTTGATACTCTCTTTTTGGGGAAGACAAGCCTTTGTACCAATGCTACTCTTTCGTTAAAGTCTTTTCTTATTCCTCACTTTTTCCCTATTCATCTTTCGCATTAATATGCTTTCTTTATCCTTAAAATACATAATACTGTCTTTGTATTCTGACAATCATGGTTGCCAAGCGATTTTTACCAGAGTAGTGGCAAACAAATAACTGTTGCTTAATTTTTTTCCTTCAATCACAAAATTTCCACTGTACTATATTTCCCATATACATCATAAACTACATCCTAATAAATACCTGATTGTGATTAATTTTCTTGGCATATATTTAAGTACAGTTTGTATTTATAACTCAAAATGACGAATGAATAAAAATCTACATAAATCTTTCACGAAAAGTTTATATTAAGTAACTTAGGATAAGCAGAAACAGTTTAACCACATCAGAAGCGCCGAAGTCCTCCAAGAACAGTTTCGCGAGAGCTTATTACCTATTTATACACTTAGTGTACCGATTACTTAGAGGTTAAAAGGTAGAATAAATGTCTTCAAACATCTGCATACGACGCTATCTGCTCCTCACTAATTATTCAGAACAATTTTGCGCGGAGCGCTTCATTCGTAAATCATTTACACTGGTTCTCCCATCTGAGAGAAACTGCACCAGCATTACTCTATTAGTCAGCACAACGAGGTTAGATCCCGCGTTTGAAGACAATTCCGATATTACATAATCCCAAGTCTAGTACCTAGATTAAGATAGTCTCTTAACAGGTCATCCAATGGCGACGCGTCGTGGGGAATCCACCACCCAATCAATGACGGGTATGGGACACTTTAAACTGTTGTGAATAGACGCGAGTTATGTGCTGGAACATCGCGCCAAGACGCATTAATTATTCCAATTGGCGACCAAGATTTGCCGGGAAACGCGTCTAGGTATGTGTAGCGGCCTTTAAGGGCCCTTGCGCAATTGGTATTGTGTCACAAGGATTTAATTAAATTTTGAAATAATTTGCTAGACAGAGGAATTAAGTTCTGAAACTTAAAATGTTTGCTATACAATAAATATGTAACAATATATTTTCATATAAGTATGTAATAATTACAAAATGTGGTTCTGTTATTCAATATAAATATTGAAAATGAACCTTTACTTGGCTAAGGTTTTACAAGATTGCCATTTTGTCGGGAAAATTGAGAAGAATTTTTATCTACCATATAATTTAATTTTCATCCATATGGTGGTAAAATGTTTTTTGTAATTATGTAAATAATTTTTAATTTTGATTGATTAATAATAATCGTTGTAAAATTATATTAATAAAAAATTTCCATTCTTAAATTTTCTTCATTCTTATTTTATGTAAAATTTCCATTTAGTTGTTTGATAGCATGATGTAGAAAAATGGACAGTCTGGGAAAAAATTGAAAACAAATTGTTTAGTTTTTAGATATATATTTTGCAAAAACGTTTGTTAAAATTTTAAGATAAATTTATGGGATCTTTTCAAAAAGGTATTTGTGTATTTGTTAGAAGTTATTCATCTGAAATAGTTCAGTATTGTTGGAAACGGCGTGGAATTTTACGATTCTGCTAACATCTGCTTTTTTTTCCACTGATGTTTCTTCCACACTGGAATATAGAATTGTATTAAATTCTGTTTTTGAAAGAAATGTAAATTTTATTATCTTAAAAAGTCTTTATGTATAAATATAAAAATGAATTTGTCCTATGTACTGTATTCCAATGCAACTTAAAAGCTATAATATTAACGTTCACATTTTTCTTTCCTTTAGAAGCTTTTATTATTTAAATTCGACTCATCACAGAACACTCTTAATCTCCTCCTCCAAAAACATCCCTTTAAGAAAATCCGTCAAGGGGAAAGGGGGGATCAACTTCCCTCACTTCTCATTGAAGTGCCCATGCGTGAAGTGCTTCCTCAGCTCATGGTCTATCCCCAATCATGATGTAGCACCTCATGACGTAGTGCATATCCCAACCGTAATTGTTTCGACCTGTGAAGGTAGAACAGACAATCGCTAATTTCATGATGTACTATCATTATCCGTGACACTGATTATCTGATATCAGAGTTAAGCGACAGGTTGTTCTCGTTAGAACAAGTGCAACAATTGCAAATAGTGTACAGTGAACAATTGCAAATAGTATAAATAACCACAACATTGCTTGTACGCTGTCAGATTTGAGTGATAAGTTATTATTACACACTTATTAAAGATTATACATTCCTTCCTCTTTGGAACAGAAATGCTATATCTCTTCTCGTAGGTAAATGCTACAACACTAAATATATTTCTACAAGAACTAATTAATGTGTTTATGGGCTATTTTCTACTATATGAATAACGCATTGGCGTTACTAGCATAACATTTTATTAGCTTGCATTTTAAAGCATTGTGTTAGACATATATTTATTAAAAAGTTAAAAAACCAAGAAATCGATGGAAAAATATAAACTATATATTATTTTTAAAACATTCACAGTTTCTAATGCGCGGTACATTGAAATAAATATTTTTGTTATAAACGATAGATTTATAGTGTTTGATATTAACAGATTTTTGTCCCCTAAAAGCAAAAGGCCCCCATGACGTTAAATTCAGCTAAATTTAATGCTCATTTTATTTCTAACTACCCCCTTAAGTGCTTTAACAGCTTGTTTTATAAGAAGATTAACAGAGCAGGTGTCTGAGACATATTTCAAGAGCTCGCGCTAAAGGAAGATAAATGACTGCAGCACTAAACGTCTCTCGTCGAAGATAACATCAGCGCTCTATGAAAAAATATCCAATAAAATCTAATTATGTCTGTTTTTATTAGCTGAGTTTGGAGATTTACGGAGTCGCTAAGGTAAAAACATTTTGGAATTAGCAGCTTCAGCTTTAATAAATATATTTTTTAAAAATAATTTTAGTTTTATTCAACAGTTATGTAATACATAAACAACACAAACAGGAAATATATGTTTAACAATTAAAAGAAACAAATTCTGCTAATTGCATTTATTTCTTTCGGTCATTTTTTTGTACTGTAAACAATTTAGTTTGGTAATGAAATGAAACTTTATTTTTGTATTGGAGCCGAAGTTTAAATGTTTTAATATAAAATATTTATATAATAAATATTATTTATATATAATATGCTATAATAAGAGTATTTATAACACAGAATTTTTAATATAGGATTTTACTACTACTGAGGATGTTAGTTCCAAACTTAGGGAACAAAATGTAGCTGTTGATTTTTTATTGGCCCTCAAGTTTAAATGTTTTAATATTGAATGTAATAATATAGAATATATAAATAATAATTATTATTTACATATAATATATTAGATTAATAGTATTTATAATAGAGAATTTTTATTATAGAATTTAACAAAAATGAAAAAAGTTTTCGGAATATTGGAACGATATTCACAATCTTCTTTTTCCCCCTAAACATATCACTCACTCGCGGACATATTACTCATGTAAATGTATTATAATAAATAATATATTTATATTATCTCACAAAAATATATTATATACAAATATATTATAAATATATTACTCATAGTGAGGAGTAATATATTTAGCTTTATGAGCTCTCATATTACTCATAGAGCTAAAAGCAAAACATATTTCTCACTTGCCTCTTTTGAGGATGCTAGTTACAAACTTAGGGAACAAAATGTGGCTGTGGGCAGCACATCCCCTGTAAACGCATATTGATTAAAGCTGAATTTACTACAAATGTAGTGGCAAATGCATCGCCAATAAGAGCTGAGAACTCCTTCCAAATCCGTCAATCGGTCGTTAAAAAACTGGCTGGCGAACAAAGTTTATGACAATTTCTATAACTTAGTGGCGGACGTCAAAGCATGGATCGCCTCCAAGAACCGTGAATTCTTTGTCCGTGGAATCGACCGTCTTCTGAGTCAAATGGGTAGCAGTTATTGAAGTAGATCGTGACTACTTTCCGGATTTATCATTTTAAAATGTTACTGTTGAATTTTTTATGTTTCTTTTTTTATAATAGATAGTGTTCAAGGGCTCCTGATAATTTCACCAATCCAATATACACTCAAGAGCCAAAACATTATGGCCACCTGTCAATAACTAGTTGGCCCACCTTTGGCGCCCGTCTTGGCATGGATGCCACAAGTCCTTGGTAGATGGCCGGAGACAGATTGTACCAGATGTTTAAGCAACGGTCACGCAAATCCGAGATATTGCGAATTGGTGGTCTTTGAACTCTGAGCTGCCGTCCCAGGACATCCCAAATGTGTTCTATCGGATGGAGATCAGGTGAGTTAGGCGGCCAGGACATTAACTGAAATTCAGCATCATGTTCCTGGAACCACTCCAACACAATTTTAGCCTTGTGACAAGAGGCGTTGTCCTGTTGGAACATTCCATTTCCAGCTGGAAAAACAGAGGCCATGTAAGGGTGCAACTGGTCCGCAATGATGTTCAGATACCCTGTAGCATTCATGGTCTGCCCTACCACAACCACGGGTCCCAGAGACGTCCAAGAGAACGTCCCCCAAAGCATAATACTGCCACCACCGGCCTGTGTATGACCTACTGTACATTGAGGGAACAACTGTTCGCCTCGAAGACGGCGTCGGCCATCGGCGTGATGAATGACAAACCGTGATTCATCTGACCAGGCAACTCTCTCCCACTGATCCATGAACCAGTTACGATGTTCCCGGGACCAGCGCAGGCGCAGTTGGCGATGACGCTTGGTCAGCAAAGGCACACGAGTGGGACGTTTGCTGCGTAGCCCATATCCAACAGTGCCGCTGAACAGTGTGCTCCAATACTATTCTACTTGACCCTGCATTGTATTGGGCTGTTAGGTGAGCCACTGTCTGGCTCCGGGTTTTCTTCACCATGCGAGACAGTCTCCGACGAACGTTTTCTTTGATAGCCTGTGGACGTCCAACACCATGTTGTCTACTGCTGGTTTCACAGTCATTCATCCACTTTGCATAAGTACTAACAACTGTAGATCGCGAACAACCCACAAGTCGTGCAGTTTCGGAAATACTTGTTCCGAGTCTTCGAGCCATTACAATCTGACCTCTATCAAAGTCGCTTAGATCCGCAGCCTTTCCCATCACACACAGAAGTAAGTGAAAGAATGATTCTTCAGACTCTCCAGCAGCAGTTAAATACCACTTCCACCAGATCACGTGCCTTCCACGTCATCCAGGCGAGTTCTTTGGAAAATGTAGGGGGCGTCATAATGTTTTGGCTCTTGAGTCATATATTATTATGTATATTATATTTAAATCTATAATATACATAATAATATATACACATTTAGAAATTTGTAAATTGCATTAGTATGCTAATGAAATAATTGGAACTTACAATTCCATTGTAGGTTTATTTTACAAATTCTCTACTTGAAAGTTGGCCAACTTGTTGGTATTTAAAATCGACATTATAAAGAATTTTAACTAATCATCTTAAAGACTGGCATAAAATTCCTCTGTTCAGTAAAATCTGATATCTGTGGGTTTTCTTATTAAATGAAACAAAAAGAGATAATTACAAATCCATTTTAATTCAAAGTGATATAAAATAACATAATATAAAATGGAAAAATGAATTGAAAAAAAAATGGAATATTTATTTATAAGGCTAGAATATTTTAGGAAGTTTAAGGGCGAAGTTAGTTAAGTTAAAAAAGAATTTTGAACATTTACATTACAAAATGTGAACATTGGAATGTGATTTACGAAAATGAATAGATTGTATACGAAAGTCAGTAACAAAGAGTCTTTTCTTATCACAAATATATAACACACTATAGTAATGTATGTACTTAACACACTGCATATTTTTACTTGGGGACATTTTTCAGACTACTTTTGGGTCAAAAAGTTTTATCTGGTTTTTCTGTTTTTCGATAATAGAATTAATTACTTTCTTAACACAATATTTTCGTACATCAAAACTTAATAGCTTTTAAAATAAGTGAGAAAAAAATACAACTATTTAGTAATAATATGAGTAATTTTAATACCTCTTGGCCCCATAAAAACATTACCTGAATTAAATGCAAAACTTTGCTTAGAATTTAACCAAAATTTACAACTTAAATATACCAAAAATTTATTCCTCTTTACTGTACTGTGTTTTATACTCTTCTGCTAAAAAATTAAAAATTGTTTTATTTAATGCCCCATATAAGAAAAATAAGTGTCGCCTACCATTTTAAAATGTTCATACTCTATTTCGTTATTAACCCTCGGAGTCAATATATTCGTTAAAATGTTATTTTAGCAGCAAAATAAAAGCATGTGAGTCTTCTTACAAGAAAGTTATATGAAAAGTTACTGATAAAAAATTCAGGCAAAAACAAACTTTTACTACTTGTTCTCAACAACAAACAGACCCTGCATTCTCTATTAAGAAAATTACACTCTGTTCTTTTTTTGTTCACTTGTTCTTATTCTAGAGTCTAGACGAAAAAGCAAATTTCATCAGTGCTGTTCTATACGAAATTCACCCGATCCCAGAGTTCTAAAAATAAAACTCTTTCTTTCAACAACCTTTAAAGTAATATGAATGCGAAAAAAACCCAGAGAATATAATCTCTTAACTGTACACTAATATTTTTTTCCTCTCTGTGTACCTTGAATTTCGACAGCTGCAATTTGTTTTTTTTTTTTTTTTTTTTTTTTTGCGTTGGAATATGGCAAAATGGTTGGTATATGGTTGGGAGGCAAAAAATATTCTTATAGGCTTTACGAACATCTCTGTATCTGTAAATACTTTGTTCGCCTCTTTGCAGTAAAAATATTCATGAAATGTTTGGCAAATATGTCTGAAAGAAAACTCTGCTATTTTATTTGCTGTAAACAAGGGTGTTTTCCAAAATGGGTTTGTTTTGGAAGAATCTAAACGTGAGAGATTTAAATAACCATGCAAATCTAAAAAAATAAAATAGAAAAATGGCTAATTGTTCTTTTTTTTTTGTTAAAAAGAATCCCTTTCTAAAAAATGGAACTTAAATCAACTATTATTTCTAAAGTAGAATTATTTATAGTAGCCATTATAGCATATTGAAAGAGAACATCAAATGATTATTTTATTTCATCATCTAGTGTTAAATAAAGAAGAAACAGAATCGTTGACTTTTAATATCTATATTTTGATTCGAAGTCAAGAAGAACAATGCATCTTAAAAAAAAATTCAGAAGTTACTTAATATATATTGCAATGAAAAATATAATATACTTACCACTGTACGCAAGGGCCAGAACGCCATGGTGGATGCGTTTTTTGCTTTCGAACTAAAGAATCTTAGTACAAAACACGAAAAAGTGGCACCAAACCGAAAACTTGCAGGTCTATCCCGAAGATGCTCATGATAAATCCGTTTTTCCATCGGGCTCAAAGTGTAAGCATGGGAGGTGCGAAAACTCCAAATGACCCTCTTCAGGTCATTATGATGAAAATGTTGATATTTTGTAGCAGCCTTCCACCATGGTGTGGTCTGAGTCAATGTTGAACCTGCTACAATTCTGCCGTGGCAAGTTAACTCAGGTTAACCTATCCAAAATTAGAAAACAACATTTTTGTACTCCCTGGGGAGCCCCATCATAAGTAGGTGAGACAGCATTGAGGAACTGAGTTATTGCAGGGATGCCTACAGAAGTTTTGAGGCTGCTTTTGTTGCCTAGCAACGGCTGACGTCAAGCCCTTTTCCCTTAGTTGGTTTTCCCCGTAGGGTTACAATGGGTTCCAGTTAGAGCATGCCAATTAGGATGTGGCAGTAAATACCATGGCGCCATGTAGAGACATAAAATGTAGCTGATATTATGTGTGTGTGTTTGTAAATATTGAGTTTAATTTTGCATAAAAAAAAATGTGTTATTAAATGAAATCCATAGTCAGTCTTATTTCTATAATAATAGACTCCACATTACACTATAAAAAATTAAATATTATTGTCTTATTGTTTACGCACTGTATAGTAAAGATCTCTAATACCTAAGGAGTTCGATTCTAAATTTAAAATCCTTAAACATCAGAAATGAGAGCATTATACACTTTCGTCATCCAACTTTAATGAAATTGAAAATAAAAAAAAAAATCATATAAAAAGCAATCCCACTCAGCAATGACTATCTCTCCTCTATTCATTACTTATTGTCCTACACAACCACAAACTTCCGACTCAATTTAATTCAATCCATATCGCATACCAGAGATTCGGAAACTTCTGAGCACACCGGCATCAACCGGTTAACATTAAATCACCAACAATAGAAACAAGTTTCCTGAATTCCGTACCATTACTTAATAGACCTTTTTTTGCTTCCTCTGCAGGCCACAGCATAGCAAAATGCGAAAGATCTGGCCATAGATAACCATCTGTCGGGAATTGGGCAAGTGAGCAATGAAATGCCTAATGGATTAGATGGGCTCTCAGCAGACCGATTGGGAAAATGAATCTATTACTAGATGTTTCTACTTCACTGATGGAAAAAAATAGAGAAGAATTACTGAAAAGGATAAGGAGTGATAAGGAGTGCTAAATATGGATAAAATGTAATCTCAGGATAGGGTCAATTGTTTGGTGATGTCAATCGTAAAGATTTTATTTTATTTTCGTCATCGGCGATTAACTTTATTAAAACCCACCCTTTCGTTTTTTGTTTGATTACTTTGACTTATGTATACTGTACTGTTCTTAATATAAAACAGCAATATTTTACCACAGTATTTTCTTTAATGGAGATATTTTAGTTTGGGGATATATGTAATGTGAATTGCAGTTTGAATTGGCATAAAGATTTATATAATGATGTAAATTTCTGAAGAAACTTAGTATGTTTCTTTAGATAGCCAATATCATCCTTATGAAATTTATATATATGGGTCATTTATTATAAATCACAAAATACACAAATCTTGTAACTGAATTTGTATAGGTTTGGGATTTAATTAGATTTGTAATAATGATGATAGGTTTGGGACTTAATAATGATGATAAATTATGATGGTAGGTTTATGACTTAACAGGATTTGTATAGGTTTGTGACTTATGAAGTTTTGAAGTGCCACTGTGGCTTAAAAATCCCGAATGCAATAAAATCTACAAAGGGTCTTTTTTTATGTTTTAAAATTTTATTTTAGTGATATTTATGTGCATAAAGCAAGAAATACGTCTATCTGTCTGTGTTTCATAAGACATATAGTAAAGAATGTGAGGCTTAAAAGTCTTGCTATTTCAAATGTATAGTTTTTTTATGTGGTGCCCAGCAAACAATAGCGAAAATTACTCTTGCTGGCCCTTTTTATTCAAATAAAAAATTATTTTTATTGCCACCAGATTTTCGTAACACGGAGTATGAGCCAGCATTTATGTCAAAAAAGAATTATGAATGTAAAGTGACGTCACACTTCTTTTCGTACCTATGATGGCTAGTGACGCTAGCGTTATGGAGTTATCTCTTCTGGTGACGTTATGATATTGTGTTTTGATTTTTCTTTTAAAACATCCTTAAACGTCTGTGAATTACATGTAGAAGAGTTCGCAAGCAGTGCATTATTATCATAATGCTTCCAACATTCGATTTACAAAATTGATTTATTATTTATTTTATTTTATTTTTTTACTATTTTGTGTTAAGATTATTACAAGTGATTTTTGAGAAAATGGAACATTTTCTTCTGATTTTCTTGTTTTTGATACCAGAATTAATTTCTTTCTTAACACAATGTTTTTGCGTATCAAAACGTAATAACTTTTAAAATCAGTGAGAAAAAATACAAATATTTAAAAATATTATTAGTAATTTTAAGTCTACTTGGTCACATAAAAACATTATCTGAATTAAATGCAAAACTTTGCTTGGGATTTAACCAAATTTTACAGCTTAAATGAGCTAAAAATTTGTTTTTCTTTGAGTGTTCGTTTACTTGTTTTTCTTTGAAAAATGAGTGTCGCCTAACATTTTAAAATGTTCATACTCTATTTCGTTATTAACCCACGGAGTCAATATATTAGTTAAAATGTTAGTTTAGCAGCAAAATAAAAGTATGAGAGTAATCTTACAAGAAAGTTAGATGAAAAGTTACTGATAAAAAAATAAGACAAAAACAAACTTTTACTGTTCTCAACAACAAACAGACCCTGCATTCTCTATTAAAAAATTACATTCTGTTCTTTTTTTGTTCACTTCTTCTTATTCTAGAGTCTAGACGAAAAGCAAATTTAATCAGTGCTGCTCTATACAAAATTCACCCAATCCTAGTTCTAAAAATAAAACTCTTTCTTTCAACAACCTTCAAAGTAATATGAACGTGAAAAAAACCAGAGAATATAATCTCTTAACTGTACACTAATATTTTTTTTTCTCTGTTTACCTTGAATTTCGACAGCTGCAAATTTTTTTGCGTTGGAACATGGGAGGCAAAAAATATTCTTATAGGTTTTACGAACATCTCTGTTCTTGTAAATACTTTGTTCGCCTCTTTGCAGTAAAAATATTCATGAAATGTTTGGCAAATATGTCTGAAAGAAAACTCTGCTCTTTTATTTGCTGTAAACAGGGGTGTTTTCCAAAATGGGTTTTGTTTTAGAAGAAGAATCTAAACGTGAGAGATTTAAATAACCATGCAAATCTAAAAAAATAAAATAGAAAAATGGCTAAATGTTCTTTTTTTTTTTTGTTAAAAAGAATCCCTTTCTAAAAAATGGAACTTATATCAACTAATATTTCTAAAGTAGAATTATTTATAGTAGCCATTATAGTATATTGAAACAGAACATCCAATGATTATTTTATTCCATCCTTTAATGTTCAATAAAGAAGAAACAGAATCGTTGACTTTTAATATCTATATTTTGATTCGAAGTAAAGCAGAGCAATGTATTCTTTTAAAAAAAATTCCAAAGTTACTTAATATATATTGTAATGGAAAATATAAGATGCTTACCACTGTATTGTGGGCCAGAGCGGCATGGTGGATGCGCTTTGTGCTTTCGAAGTAAGGATTCTTAATACAAAACACGAAAAAGTGACGCCAAACAGAAAACTTGCAGGTCTATCCCGAAATGCTCATGATAAATACGTTTACCCATCGGGCCCAAAGCGTAAGCATGGAAGGTGTAAGAAATCCAAATGACTCTCTTCAGGTCATTAGGGGGAAAATTTTGATATTTTGTAGAAGCCTTCCCCTATGGTGGGGGCGAGTGGATAGCGCTGTGGCGCTCGGTACCATAGGTTTCGGGTTAGAGTTCCGGCGGTGCCATGGATGCCAAGCCAAACCAAATCAAAACCATGGTGTGGTCTGAGCAATGCTAAATCTGCTACAATTCTGCAGTTGCGGTTGCAGGAAAACTAAGGGTTAACCTGCCCAGAATTAGAAAACAACATTTTTGTACTGACTGGTGTAGACCCATCATGAGTCAGCATTGATGAGCTGAGTTATTGCAGGGATGACCACATAAGTTTTGAGCGTTTTATTGTTGCCGCTTAACGGCTGACGTGAAGCTCCTTTCCCCGTAGGGTTGTAATGTGTTCCAGTTAGAGAGCGTGCCAATCAGAGTGTGACAGTGAAGGCCATGGCGCCATATAGAGAAGTAAAATGTAGTTGATATTGTAAATGTTGGGTGTTATATATATATATATATATATCGGCAAATATATATAAGTAAATATGTAGCTGATATGTGTATGTGTTTTTAAATATTGACTTTAATTTATTGTCGAAAAATAAAACATGTATAATTAAATGAAATCTGTAGTCAGCCTTATTTCTACCTAACAGCCGCCACATTATATTTTAAGAAAATTAAATATTATTGTCGTATTGTTTATGCACCTTATAGTAAAGATCTTAGATACATAAGGGGTTCCATTCTAAATTTAAAACCATTGAACATCATTAATGACAACAATATACTTTAGCCATCCGACTTTAATGAGATTGGGGAAAAAAAATCAAATAAAAAGCAATCCCACTCAGCAATTGCCATCTCTTCTCTATTCATTACTTATTATCCTACATAACCACAAACTTCCGACCCAATTCAATTCAATGCATATCGCGCACCAGATATTCGAAAAACGCCGAGCACACCGGCATCAACCGGTTAACATTAAACCACCAACAATAGAAACAAGTTCCCTGAATTCCGTACCATTACTTAATAGACTTTTTTCCCCTCTGCAAAATGGGAAAGCTCTGCCATCTGAGCGCAACTGTGGCCATAGATAACCATCTATCGGGAATTGAGCAAGAGAGCAATGAAATGCCTAATGGATTAGATGGGCTGTCAGCAGACCGATTGGGAAAATGAATCTATTACTAGATGTTTCTACTTCACTGATGGAAAAATAGAGAAGAATTCTGGGAAAAGGATAAGTATCCCTTCATGATAAGGAGTGCTGAATATGGATAAAATGTAATCTCGGGATAGGGTCAATTGTCTGGCTATGTCAATCGAAAAGATTAGATTTTATTTTCATCATCGGCGATTCACTTTATTAAAACCCACCCTTTTAGTTTTTTGATTACTTTTGCTCATGTATACTGTACTGTTCTTATTATAAAACAGCTATATTTTACCACGGTATTTTTTTCAATGGAAAATTTTTATTTTCGGGATATTATATTGTGAATTGCAATTTGAATTGACATAAAGATTTATATAATGATGCAAATTTCTGAACACATTTGCGTTTCTTTACGGTAAGTTTCTTTAGATTGCCAATATTATCCTGATGGAATTTATACATTGGTATTTACAATAAATCACAAAAGTATACAAATCTTGTAACTAGACTTGTATAGGTCTTATAATAATGATGATAGGTTTGTGACTTAACTGGATTAGTATAGGTATGTGACTTAACTGGATTAGTATAGGTTTGTGACTTAACTGGATTAGTATAGGTTTATGACTTAAGAAGTTTAGAAGTGCCATTGTGGTTTAAAAATGAAGTGCAATGAAATCTACAAAGGGACATTTTTTTTTATGCTTTAAAATTGCATTTTATGATATTTATGAGTATAATGCAATATACACTGCGTAAAAAAAGTAGAAGGACACTTGATTTTGTAACAATAACCGAAAAATATTTTATTTTTACTAAAATATTTTATTAGAAACATTTTACAAATATTTTAAAAATACAATTTTAACATCAGAATTATGATATTCAAACATAAAATATTAATGGCAACAAAAATAGTTTCTCTTTTTTGAAACTTTGTAAAAAAAGTAGAAGGACAGCATTATAATGAATGAAAAAATTGTGATTTTAATACGGAATGATCTTCCCATTGGCCTTTATAACTTCAAATATTCTGTTTGGAAGTGAATTTTATAGAGATTGAACTTCTGTTTGACAAAAATTGTCCCACGAGTCATTCAATGCTTCTCGAAGCTGAGTTAGTGAATCAAATTGCCTTCCATCAGCATAAACTCGATGAACTAGCATTGCCCAGATGTTTTCCACTATATTAAGGTCAGGACTTTTGGCTGGCCATGGTAAAACATCCACATTATTTGTTAGGAACCAATTTTTGACTCCAGTCACGGTGTGAATGGAAGCTTCGTCTTGCTGAAACTTCCACTCTTCACCCCCCAAGTCAGAGCCATAAGGAAGAAGCTCGGAATTCAGCACTTGAATGTAGTCTGTATGTTTTTGCCTACCATTTAAGAAAGCCAGACTTGTCCTTCCTCCTTATCCAACAGCCAACCAAACCAGTAAACTCTCTCCTCCCATTTGTCGTGTTGAATAGTATTCGTCTTCATTCCCCAGACAATGACAGTAGTGCTGATATTCGTCTGGACCGTCTAAGTTAAATTTCTTTTCATCGGAAAATATCACAGAAGTCCATTCTGTAGTCCAGGACATGTGCTCCTTAGCCCACACTAAACGGTTATCAATGTGAGCTTGTGTCCACTTAGGATGATGTTTCAGTTTTTTGAAAATGAATTTTTAGATCTTTTAATATAGTTGTAAACTTCTTTGTTTCGTCACATGATTACGTCCTGCTTGATTTCTTGCCTTTGAAACACTTCCCTTTGTTCTTCTTAAGCACACGAACAAGTTTTCATTCATCAGGTGGTGTTAACTTTTCGGTCTACCAGTCCTTTTTCTTTCCATTTTATAAGGATTTCCGATAAAGTTTGAAACTGTATTGGGGCTCACCTGCAACAATCGAGCAAACTCTCTGACACCTTTACCATCATTTTGACATGCGGAAATTTGGCCTTTTTTGAAAATCGTTCAAAGGTATTCTTTTAGGCCTTTCTGATAACGGAGAAACAGCGTAACTTTTAAACAAATTAGATTTTTTGACCGAAAAGGATAAAACAAAGTACAAAATCACTATTTAACTAAAGAACAACTCAACTAAATTAAATATATTAGCAAGTGTCCTTCTACTTTTTTACGCACCGGAAATTATATCTACTAATTTTATTATTAATATTAGTAGTAGATGTTTAATTTTTTTGCCTAAATTGAAAAAAAAGGGTCATTAAACTAAATCTGCATAAATATCTGGTAGTTAGGAGAAAATAAGAGATATTAATTGGCAAAAAAACACTGTCCTTCTACTTTTTTTACGCAGTGTATATGTTTGTGTGTCTGTATTTCATACAACATAATAACTATTGGGGCTTAGTCTAGTTTATTTCTATAAATTTATTGCTTTTTTATTTGGTGAGCAGCAAAGAATTACAAAAATTACTCTTGTAGGCACTTTTTATTCAAATAAAAAACTTAATTTTATTGTTACCAGATTTTCGTTAACACGGAATATGAGCCATGATTTTAATTGAACAAGAATTACGAAGGGAAAGTCAGGTCACAGTTCTTTTCGTACTTATGGCACTACGACTTGCGTTATGATGTTATGGCTTCTGGTGATTCTGGTGACGTTATAACATTATGGCTTGGTCTTCCATTTAAAACGTCATTAAACGTCTGTGAATTCCAATGTAGTAGCACTATTCTAAATTTAAAACCCTTGATCATCAGAAATGACAGCATTATACACTTTCGTCCTCCAACTTTAATGAAACTGAAAATAGAAAAAAAAAAATCATATAAAAAGCAATCCTACTCAGCAATGACTCTCCTCTATTCATTACTTATTATCCTACATAACCACAAACAGCCGACCCAATTTAATTCCATCCATATCGCACACCAGAGATTCAGAAACCGCTGAGCACACCGGTATCAACCGGTTAACATTAAACCACCAACAATAGAAACAAGTTCCCTGAATTCCGTACCATTACTTAATAGACTTTTTTTTGCTTCTTCTGCAAGCCACGGCAGAATGCGAAAGCTCTGCCGTCTGAGCGCAACTGTAGCCATAGATAACCATCTATCGGGAATTGGGCAAGAGAGCAATGAAATGCCTAATGGATTAGATGGGCTCTCAGCAGACCGATTGGGAAAATGAATCTATTACTAGATGTTTCTACTTCGCTGATGGAGGAAAAAATAGAGAAGAATGTAGGGAAAGGGTAAGTATCCCGCCATGATAAGGAGTGCTGAATATGGATAAAATGTAATCTCGGGATAGGGTCAATTGTCTGGCTATGTCAATCGAAAAGATTAGATTTCATTTTCATCATCAGCGATTAACTTTATTAAAACCCATCCCTTTTGGGTTTTTTTATTACTTTAACTTAAGTACATTGTATTGTTCTCAATATAAAACACCAATATTTTACCACAGTATTTTTTTCAATAGAACGTTTTTGTTTTGGGCATATATATATTGTGAACTGCAGTTTGTAATTGGCCTAAAGATTTATATAATGAGGCAATTCTCTGAAGAAATTTAGTACGTTTCTTTAGATTGCCAATATCATCCTGATGGACTATATATATTTACTATTTATAATAAATCCCAAAAGTATACAAATCTTGTAACTGGATTTGTATAGGTTTCTGACTAAACTGGTTTTGTAATAATGATGATAAGTCTGTGACTTAATAATGTTGGCTATGATGATAGGTTTATGACTTAACTGGATTTGTTTATGTTTCTGACTTATAAAGTATAGAAGGGCCATTGCGGTATAAAAATACCGAATGCAATGAAATCCACAAAGGGACATTTTTTTATGTTTTAAAATTGCATTTCAATGATATTTATGTGCATAAGGCAAGAGATACGTTTGCATGCCTGTGTTTCATCCAACATAATGAGGTTAAAAGAATAATTCATAAGAATTGTGAGGTTAAAAGTCTGGTTTATTTCTTTAAATTTATTGTTTATTTATTTGGTGCGCAAAAAAAAATTACAAAAATTACTCTTGCTGGACCTTTTTATTCAAATAAAAACTTATTTTATTGCCACCAGATTTTCGCAACACGGAATATGAGGCATGATTTTTGTTGAAAAAGAATTATAAAGGGAAAGTGACGTCACAATTCTTTTCGAATTTATGACGGTATGACTTGCGTTATGGTACTGTGGCTTCTGATGATTCTCATGATGTTATGACATTATGGTTTGATTTTCCATTTAAAACGTTATTAAACGTCTGTGAATTCCATGTAGAAGTTTGCCAGCAGTGCATTAATGTCATAATGATTACCAACAATCGATTTACAAAGCTGATTTATAATTTATTTATTTATTTAAGTTAATTTAATTTATTTATTATTATATTTTTTTGTATTTGGAAGCTAAAAATGTTTTATTTTCAGTAACCTGCCAACGTAGCACCATTTTTATATTCATTTTATGGTGACGTTATGACGTTATGGCTTGGTTTTCCATTTAAAACATCATTAAATATCTGTGAATTCCATGTAGAGGATTGCTAGCAGTGCATTGTTATCATAATGTTTACCAGCAATCGATTTACAAAGCTGATTTATTACTTATTTATTTCATTTCATTTATTTTTTTTTTTCTTATTTTGAAGCTAAAAATATTTTATTTTCAGTAGTCTGCCAATATAGCACCATTTTTATACTCTTGTTCTGTTAATGTTATGGCTTCTGGTGATTCTGGTGACGCTATGGCTTGATTTTCCATTTAAAACGTTATTAAACGTCTGTGAATTCCACGTAGAAGTTTGCTACGACTGCATTATTATCATAATGCTTACCAACAATCGATTTACAAAATTGATTTACTATTTATTTATTTTATTTATTTATTATAACATTTTTTTCGTGTTTGGAAGCTAAAAAATGTTTTATTTTCAGTAGCCGGCTAATGCTTATTCATACTTGAAAATATAAAAAAAATTTTATCTATGATTACAATATAGTACACAATATATCTATGATTCTCTAAAGAACCAGATACATAGATTTATTTTAGCAAACTTAGGATATTTATCAACAGTTAAAAATATTATTTTCTAAAGAAATAACAATGCATAATTTTATGTCATAAATAAATGTTTTGAGGACCTTAAATTGTTAAATTGTAAAAAAATTACTAATTCAAATATTTTAAAATAATATGAGGATGTGGCTCTAACATAAAGTTCAATATATATATATATATATATTTCTACAGACTGTACAAAGCTATTTTTAAAAGAGTCTTAGAAAACAAATCTGTGCAGTCTAAATGTCTACAGAGTTAAATTCTTTTAAATATTTTTACTTGTATATGTAGAAATTTAAGTGGGTTTCAAAATTCTGGAATCATCGTAGATCCAGCAGAATTTGAAAGTCATTTGTAATTTACATAAATTTAAGTTTGCTTAACCCATATATATATATATATATTGCATTTTAAACAATGAAATGCTGATTTCATTATCTTATTCTGTCATTTAAATTACTCGAACTGAAAATATTCAGATTCTTTCAAAGAAAAAGTTTTCTTAAAACCATTCTAGTAAAAACCACAGGAATTCTTTCCTACATTATATTATTATTTTTCTACATTATAAATTTTGTTTTTGTTTGAATAGAAATTTTTTTTGTTTGAATAGAAAATTTGTTATCTTCTTCAAATCCGCCATTTTTTTACAAGCAACATTTTTTTCCGGAATTTGTGTTACAACAATTCCCAATATATACTTAAACTTCTATCAAATTAGAAAAATTTAAAATGTAAACTTTAAATTGAGAGAAGGCAGAAATTTGTACTGATAGAAGGACATTTGAATATTTTGTTTACTTGTTAAAATTAACTGAAATTTACTTTTACATTATATCAATCGAATGCACTGAATTTTTTGTTATTATTATAACCCTTCTGATCAAACTTTTTCTCCATTCAAAAATTATTTTGGACTCTAACTTAAATTTTACTTTTTGTACAAAATTTACGAATATATATATATACATATATGTATAACCATTACAAATGCAAATTATTTTAAATTGTAATCCTACCAAATATCGCGTAGAAGATTTGCAAAAACCCAAGTCAGGCGGATTCAAACGCAATATCAAGAATTTAAATAAGTTTTGTGGCGTTACTTATCAAGAAGAATCTCTCTCTTTTATGTATATATATATATATATATATATATATATATATGTTGCGGTTGCATGTTTGGTTTTTGAAAGACACTACTAAGTCTTAATTTTCGTTTTAAATTGGCCAAATTTCCAAAGATAGATCTATAGGAAGATTAGATCACAAGAAGGAATTACTGATACCATCAGTTAAGGATCTAATTCTTTGTTCCAAAAATGGTAAAAATATTGTCAATGAATTTCGAAGTACACAACAGAACGTTATATTTATCTTTAATTTCACCACTGTAATTCATTAGACAAAAATTGCTAAGAACCATATTATCCCTCAATGACTTTCGGAAATATTTTTTCCATATAAATCTATGCTCAAATTTTTATTAGCTCCATTTCAAATATCGTATCTTGTTGATTTTTAAGCCGAGCTAAAGATGAAACGGTAATTTTTAATTATGTCCTAGAACATATAATTGTTTAAATCGTCATAAAATGAATAAAACTTAAATAAAAGCAAACAAAAATGAAATAAATCCCATTTTTTCATTCTTTTTGATACAGACACAAACTGTTCCATTTAACACAGAATAGTTTCATCCAATAGGTGACAACAACAACTCTTATAAGTTAAAGCTGTTTTTAAACGCGAATTAAATGTAAAATTCAATTGTTTTTCTTCCAAAAATGAATAAATAAATAAAATCTTCATTAAATTTGCATTCCTTTTAAAATAAAAACCTTACTAAATAATTAATGTTTACATTGTAGAATAGTGATTTTAATGTAAGCAATCGAGTTCTATTTAACAAAAATATTTTCAAAGAATACATTTTAATTTGTAAGATAAAAAATACTTTATGCTGCTATTCTATAAATTAAATTTTCAAACACGAACCAATGAAAAAATAATCAAATATTTAATTTAAACTTTGTAACAAAATGATTTTGATTTCGCTACGTGGAAATTAATTTAAATCCGATGGCAATAACTCTTTGCGCTGGGCTTAACACGCAAAGACTTTTAAAAACACAGCCTTGAATAAATAAAAGGCACAGGAAATAATTCGTCAACCAAATAGAAACGTTAAAAATACCAAATTAATGTAATCTATGGAAGATCCATTAAGAAATTACTGAACCAATTTTAAATAATCTTATGAAAAATGAATTTCCCCCCAAAATGCAACACTTGAGCTCGGAGCTTAGTGTAAAATTCTCATTAACAAAATGTAATAACTTAATGCACTTTTAATACAGAAAACTTTTATAGGCGATTTGCAATCCAGCGTTCTTTCATGACAATTTAAATTAAATGCAAATGCAATGGAGAAAGGTTCGGAAACCATTAAAGCAAAAAGGGAATTTGAAATACAGTATTTAACAACTTTTTAATGGGACACTTAGATTTTTATTTCGCTAAATGGAATTCGAAAAGTTGTAGTTTTACCCTAATGTGTAAATGAAGTACGTTTTACATAAAAGTGTATAATGATCAGGTGCTTTAAAAATGTTTACTGGCTTAATATTCTCTGTGTGTGTGTAATTGGGTTCAGAATCGTTTCCGGATTTTCAGTTCTAGCTATCTGAAAGAAAAAAAAACCTATTTAACCGTTAAATGTTAAATGACATGCTTGTTGGAAGTGTCGTTATTGGTATAGCAGCCACCAATCATGAAATTTTGCTTTTTTCCGTTGGAGAAATTGTCTACTTTTGTTTAACTTCCTGAGATATATTAAAAATTCAGTGCATTTTGAAATCACACATACTTAAAAAAGAATTTTTCCGCTTGTAGAAATTTAATAATTTAACAGAGTCAACATAACAGCCATTATGTTTTGAATTTGAAATTGAAAATTCTTTCACGTACAACAGTATTTGTTTAAATAAAGTCAAATTCATTAAAAAACATTCATTTCGTAAAAACGTAAATATAAATATGAATTAAATATTAAATAACATCATTTAGGTGTGTGGCATAATATAAAGGTTTATAAAAATATGTTGCGACTTAAATTTTTAATATTTGGTTTGTATATTATAATACATATCACTGAATTCAACTAATAGCAATATATTATATAAATATATTGTGACGCAATGTCGAAATGTTATGGCAAAAAAAAAACTGTTTTTTATTAGTAACGAATACTTTTGACTAACATTATTAAATGATATATCTATACACATACTTGATAATCTAAATGATAAATGATATATCTATACACATACTTGATAATCTAAATGATAAATGGTATATCTATATTCAATTTGCGGCAAAAAAAATATGTAATCTATGTTAAAGCTGTTTTTAAATGCGAGTTAAATAAAAAACACAATTTTTTTCCTAAGGAAATAAAATCTTCATTCAATTTGCTTTTCTTTAAAATAAAAACTTACTAAATAATTAATGGACACATTGTAGAATAGCGATTTTAACGCAAGCAATCAAGTTCTATTTAACGAAAATACTTTCAACAAATACATTTTAATTTGTAAAATAAAAAAAAAAATTTATTCTGCTATCCTATGAACTTGCAAACTTGAAAGCTGTAATAAAAAATAATCAAATATTTAATTGAAACTTTGTAACAAAATGATTTTGATTTCGCTATGTGAAAATTAATTTAAATCCGATGGCAATAATTCTTCGCGTTGGTCATAACACGCAAAGACTTTTAAAAACTCAGCCATGAATAAATAAAGGGCACAGGAAATAATTCCTAAGCCAAATAGAAACGTTAAAAATACTAAATGAATGCAATCTATGGAAGATCCATTAAGAAATTACTGAACCCATTTTAAATACTCTCATGAAAAATGAATTTCACCCCAAAATGCAACACGTGAGCTCGGAGCTTAGTGGAGAATTCTCATTATCAAAATGTAATAACTTAATGAACTTTTAATACAGAAAACTTTTATAGGCGATTTGCAATCGAGCGTTCTTTCATGACAATTTAAATTAAATGCAAATGCAAGGGAGAAAGGTTCGGAACACATTAAAGCAAAAAGGAAATTTGAAATACAGTATTTAACAACTTTTTAATGGGATACTTTGATTTTTATTTCGCTAAACGGGATTTGAAAAGTTGTAGTTTTACCCTAATGTGTAAATGAAGTACGTTTTACATAAAAGTGTATAATGATCAGGTGCTTTAAAAATGTTTACTGGCTTAATATTCTGTGTGTGTTTGTGTAATTGGTTTCTGAATCGTTTCCGGATTTTTAGTTTTGACTATTTGAAAGAATAAAAACGTATTTAACCGTTAAATGCTAATTGACATGCTTGTTGGGAATGTCGTTATTTGTATTGCTACCGCCAATTTCAAGTTTGGATTTTTCTTTCGGAGTGGCGAAATTGTCTTTCTCAGATATTTTAAAAATATAAAAACAAAAAAAAAAATTTTATGCTTGTAGCAATTGAATAATTTAACAAAGTCTACATAACAGCCATTATGTTTTGAATATGTAATAGCAGTTTCCTTCATGTGCAACAGTACTTTTTTTAAATAGAGTCAGAATCACTAATAGAGAATTTTTTCGTAAAATATATATATAAAATAAATATTAAATAGCATCATGTAGATGCATGTGATATTAATGCAATAATTTATAACAATTTGTTGTTATTTAAATTTTTTTCATTTGTTTGTAAATTAGAATACATATTATGGAATTAAACTAATTTTCTAACATTTTTGTAAAAAATTGCAATTTATTACATAAATATATAGTGGCACCAGGTCGAAATTTTAAGCTCAAATAAAACTGCTTTTTAATAGTATCGAATACGTTTCACTAATTTTGTTTACCGATATAGCTATAAGCATATTGAAAAGAAACTGTAAAAATTAATATGTGCGAGTTTTAAAATAAATTATTTTTTATAAAAATGTTCTATTAATAATGAAACCCAAAATATTATTACACAAAAATCAATAGATATACTTAACAATTAACAAATAAGAAAATTTAACAATATTTTTGTAAATTAGTTAGTTCTCCATAGCATATGGAGCTAGTAGTTCTCCATCTTCAGCTTTCAAAGTAGAATTTAAATGTTTTGACACTGAATCCGCTGGATTATTTTGTAATTTTTCTAACAATGTTGTTCAGTTAATCTTGCATCATTTTTTAGGATCTCATTTTCTTACTCTAACTTAAATTTTTTTTCAAATATATTCAATAAGAATATTTGAAATTTAATATAGATTTCAAATATATTCAAACCCTGTGATTGAGGTGAAGTTTGGATAATTTTAGGTATAAAGACTTCAAATTCCAATCGCGACAACCAGTTCCTTGGCAATAAACATCAAGATATTTTCAATAGCACGTTATTCGTTGAGTTCATCTGGTACCCAGGGCATATTGGTATTACAGAAAATGAACTAGCCGATTCTCTCGCAAAATCTGCAGCAGATATAATAACATTTAATTGGATATCCTTGAAAGATCTTATATTTCAACAACAATAACAGCTATAACAACAAAAAAGGAGTAGTAGGAGCGTAGGAGTTTTGCCTAAATGAGTTTCCAGCGCGCTTTTGTTGCTCAGCAATTGCTGACGTCAGGCCCCTTGTTGTTAGACAGATTCCCTCTGTATAACCCGTGTAGAGCGTCTCAATTAGGATGTGAACCAGAGAGAGAGAGAGAGAGAGACCTGTGATCTTGCTCTCTGTGGTGGTTGTGCCTTGACTCCATGTAGAGAATCCTGCAGATATTTTTGTTTTGTGTTTTTGTAAATAACGTACATACGTCAATTTTGTTGTACAATAAATTTTATGTTTAAAATACTTAGCTGTTGTAGAATATTTGGTTTATGACAGACACTACACAGTCTAAATTTTCCTTTTAAATTACTCCGCAATTGACAGCTCTCTCTGAAACTAACAGCTCAGGATGGAATTCTTTGTTCACAAATTTTTTTAAAATATTGCCCATGAACTTCGAAATTCTCAATAAAATGTCATATTTCTCTTTAGTTTCGTAATTGTAATTCATTAAGGTGTTCATTAGATCATAAATTAAACACCATATTCCCCATCCATGTTTTTGGAGATAATTTTTCTTGGAATTTTTTGTTATAGCTTTTATTAGCTCTCTCTAGAACCTTGTGGATTTTTAAATCGAGCTGCAGATAAAACGGTCATTTTTAATTATGCCATTTATGACTCATCGTTTTTCTATATTTTTTGCCACGTTGACTTTGAATCGATATGAATAAAATGAATAAAACTTAAATAAAAACAAACGAAAATTAAATCCTTTTTAAAAATTCATTGCTGGTGAAATTGAGTTCATTAGATATGTATTATTTTTGATACAGACTGTTACATTTAACACACAATTATTTTATCGAATGGGTGACAAAAAAAATCTATTCTATGTTAAAGCTGCTTTTAAAACCGAATTAAACGCTACATCGGATTTTATTTTCTATTAAAAGAAAATCTTCCTTCAATTGCTTTTTTTAAAATTAAAAACTTGCTAAATGATTAATGCTTACATTGTAGAATAGCGATTTTAATGTAAGCAATCGAGTTCTATTTAACGAAAATTTTTTCGAGGAATTCATTTTGATTTGAAAAATAAAAGACAACTTTATAAATTTCCAAACACACAAAGCTATAATAAAAAATAATCAAATATTTAATTTAAATTTTGTAACAAAATGATTTTGATTTCGCTACGTGAAAATTAATTTAAATCTGATGGCAATAACTCTTTGCGCTGGGCTTAACACGCAACAACTTTTAAAACCCAGCCTTGAATAAATAAAGGGCACAGGAAATAATTCCTTAGCAAAATAGAAATGTTAAAAGTACTAAATTAATGCAATCTATGGAAGCTCCATTAAGAAATTACTGAACCAATTTTAAATACTCTTATGAAAAATGAGCTTCACCCCGAAATGCAACACGTGAGCACGGAGCTTAGTGGAAAATTCTCATTAACAAAATGTAATAACTTAATGCACTTTTAATACAGAAAACTTTTATAGGTGATATGCAATCCGGAGTTCTTTCATGACAATTTAAATTAAATGCAAATGCAAGGGAGAAAGGTTCGGAACCCATTAAAGCAAAAAGGGAATTTGAGATACAGTATTTAACAACTTTTTAATGGGATACTTTGATTTTTATTTCGCTAAATGGAATTTGAAAAGTTGTAGTTTTACCCTAATGTGGAAATGAAGTACGTTTTTACATAAAAGTGTATAATGATCAGGTCTTTTAAAAATGTTTGCTGGCTTAATATTCTGTGTGTATTTGTAATTAGTTTCAGAATCGCTTCCGGATTTTCAGTTTTGACTATCTGAAAGAATAAAAACGTATTTAACCGTTAAATGTTAAATGACACGTTTGTTGGAGTATCGTTATTGGTGTAACTACCACCAATTCCAAAATTTGATTTTTTTTTTTGAAGTGTCTAGTTTTATTTAACTTTCCTAGATGTTTTAAAAGTACAGTGCATTTTAAAAATATAAAAACTAAAAAAGAATTCTTGCGCTTGTAGCAGTTTAATAATTTAACAAAGTCAACGTAACAGCCATTATGTTTTGATTTTGTAATAGCAAATTCTTTCATGTGTAACAGTATTTTTTTAAAGTAAAGTCAAAATCAGTAATAAACAATCCTTAGGTAAAATTGAAATATAAATAGGAAATTAATATTAAAAAACATCATTTAGATACGTGTGATAATTATTACATAGGTTTATAAAAATTCGTTGAGATTTAAATTTTTTATCTGCTTGTATATTAGAAAGAAAATTTTGTTGAGATACGTATTATTGAATTAAACTTATATTTCAATAATTTGTATAAAATAACAATTTTTAACATAAATATATAATGGCGCCATATTGAAATTTTACCGTAAAATGAAACTGTTTTTCATTATTATGGGATATTTTTACTGAAACTTTAAAATGATATATCAATAAAAATGCTTAATAAACTGCAAAAAAATATTTTTGTATACATTAAAACAAATTATTTTGTTTAAATTATGCTGTTAAAAAGGAACAAAAATTATTTCACAAAAATTGATAGATACATTTAAAAAAACCATTAAAAAACCTGAAAATCTAACAATATTTTTGTAAATTAGCTCTCGTAGTATATTCTTCAGCTTTAAAAACATATTTTAAATATTTCGTCATTGCAATCGTTAGACTGTGATTTAATTTTTGATGATGAGATAATAAAGATGTTGCTCTATGTTTCTTGCATCACTTTTTAGTATTTCATTTTTTTATTTTAACCTAAATGTTTTTTTTTCCAAATAAGACTTAAATACGGTGATTGCAGAGTTGTTTGATTAATTTTAGTTATAGACACAAAAGGCAAATATATAGAGCAGAGTGTATCTATACCTTAATACAAACTGAATATAGTTTCGAATATTTAAATTTTGCCTAAATTTTTAAGATATATCCCCAACTATTAAGATCTAGAACTAGGGGTAGGTCCAAATTGAAATGGACCGATTCTATGGAGGTAGACTTTAAAAGTGAGTGAGAGAGAGAGAGAAAGAATCGCTCCTGTTACTGGGTTGAATTTGTGCCATGGCTCCATGTAGAGAATGCTGCTGATATTTTTGTCTTGTGATTTTTTTTTGTAAATAACGTACATACGTCAATTACGTTGTGCAATAACTTTTATGTTTAAAATACTAAGCTGTGGCTGAATGTTTTGGTTTATGACGATACAACACCGTTTAAATTTTCCTTTTAAATTACCCATATTAAGTAATTCACATTTTTTCTGATACGACCAACTCAGGAGACAATTCTTTGTTCACAAAAAATTGCAGAAATATTGAGCATGAACTTCGAAATGCTCAATAAAAAGTCATATTTCTCTTTAATTTCTATACTGTAATTCATTAAGGTGTTCATTAAACAAAAATTGCTAAAAATCATATATTCCATCCTTTGAAAATATTACTTTATATGGAATTCTTTGCTCAAATCTTTATTAGCTTAGTTTCACACATGTCTTGTTGTAGATTTTAAAATTGAGCTACAGATGAAACAGTAATTTTAATTATGTCATCTAGAACTTCTTGTTTTTCTAACTTTTTTGACAAGTTGACTTGAAATCTATATTAAAGAATAAAACTTAAATTAAACCAAACAAAAATTAAATTCCATTTAAAAAATTCATTGCTGGTGAAGATGAGTTCATTACATATGCATTCCTTTAGATAAAGACACAGACTGTTACATTTAACACTTAATAGTTTCATCCAATAGGTGACAAAAAAAATCTATTCTAAATTAAAGCTGTTGTAAATGCTAATTAAATGAAAAATTCAATTTTTTTCTTCCTAAAAAAATAAGTAAAATCTTCATTCAATTTGCTTTAAAATAGGCGACAAAAAAATTTATTCTATCTTAACGCTGTTTTTAAATGCGAATTAAAGTAAAATTCGATTTTATTTTATTTATAAATAAATAAATAAAAAAAAATAACGTCTTTATTTAATGTGCTTTTTTCTTAAAATATAAACTTACAAATTAATTAATGTTTACATTGTAGAATAGCGGTTTTAACGTAAGCAATCAAGTTATATTTAAAGAAAACACTTCCAACGAATTCATTTTAATTTGAAAAAAAAAAAAAAAAAAATTATACGTTGTTATTCTAGAAATTTCCAAACACGAAAGCTCTAATATAAAAAAAGTCGAATATTTAATTTCAACTTTGTAACAAAATGATTTTGATTCCGCTACTTGAAAATTAATTTAAATCCGATGGCAATAACTCTTTGCGCTGGGCTTAACACGCAAAGACTTTTAAAAACCCAGCTTTGAATAAATAAAGGGCACAGGAAATAATTCCTATGACAAATAGAAACGTTAAAAATACTAAATGCGAATCTATGGAAGATCCATTAAGAAATTACTGAACCAATTTTAAATACTCTTATGAAAAATGAATTTCACCCCAAAATGCAACACGTGAGCTCGGAGCTTAGTGAAAAATTCTCATTAACAAAATGTAATAACTTAATGCACTTTTAATACAGAAAACTTTTATAGGCGATTTGCAATGCAGCGTTCTTTCATGACAATTTAAATTAAATGCAAATGCAAGGGAGAAAAGTTCGGAACCCATTATAGCAAAAAGGGAATTTGAAACACAGTATTTGAACAACTTTTTAATGGAATACTTTGATTTTTATTCCGCTAAATGGAATTTGAAAATTGTAGTTTTAACCTAATGTGGAAATGAAGTACGTTTTGCATAAAAGTGTATAATGATCAGGTCCTTTAAAAATGTTCACTGGCTTGATATTCTTTGTGTGTATTGTAATTGGTTTCAGAATCGTTTCCGGATTTTCAGTCCTGAATATCTGATAAGAATAAAAACGTATTTAACCGTTAAATGCTAAAGGACATGTTTGTTGGGAGTATCGTTATTGATATAACTTCCACCAATTACAAAGTTGGATTTTTTTGGTTCAGAGAAATAGTCTAGTTTTATTTAGCTTTCTGTGATATTTTAAACATTCAGTGAATTTTAAAAATATAAGGATTTAAGATATAATTTTTACGCTTGTGGCAATTTAATAATTTAACAAAGTCAATGTAAGAGCCATTATGTTTTGAATTTGCAATAGCGAATAACAGTATTTTTTTTTAAAGGAAATTCGAGATCATTAATAAACATTATTTTGATAAAACTGATATATAAATATAAATTAAATATTAAATATTATTTTTTAGATGCGTGTGATACTTGTTGTGTTGTTGTTTGTTATAAACAACACAATGTTTTATAAAATTTGGTTTGCTATTTAAATTTTTTATTTGCTTGTATATTAGAAAGAAAATTATATTGAAATACATATTATCTAATTCAACTAATTATCCAACATTTTTGCATATAGTAGAAATTTATTATACAAATTCATAGTAGCACCGTGTCAAAATTTTATGAACAAAACAAAACTGTTTTTGTTTATTATCGAATACATTTCCCTAACATTATTAAATTTTTTAATTAACATTATTATTTGACGTGGTAGAATGTGTGGTTTACGACAGACGCTACACCATCTTGATTTTTCATTTAAATTAAACAAATACCATGATTCGCAAGATCACAAGAAGTCAATTCTGAGAGTAACAGCTGAAAATAGAATTCTTTGTTCACAAAAATGGTAGAAATATTATTCATGATCTTCGACATTCTTAATAAAATATCATATTTCTCTTTCGTATTACTGTAATTCATTAAAGTGTTCATTAGCAAAACATTGCTAATCGCCATATTCCCCTCGATGACTTATGGAAACATTTTTTCATGGAATTCTTTGCTCAAGTCTTTATTAGCTCCTTCTCAAACGCCGTCTTGCCGATTTTTAAATCGAGCTACAGATGAAATGGTCATTTTTATTTATGTCATCTAGAACTTATTGTTTTTCTAATTTTTTTTTGATACGTTGATTTTAAATTCATATGAAATGAATAAAGCTGAAATAAAAGAAAACAAAAATTAATCCCTATTTTAAAAATCATTGCTGGTGAAGCTGAGTTCATTTGATATGTATTTTTTTTGATACAGACACAAACTGTTACACTTAATATATAATTGCTTTTAAAAAATATGTGACAGAAAGAAATCTATTCCATATTAAAGCTATTTTTAAAAGCGAATTAAACGTAAAATTCAATTTTTTTTTCATAAAAATAAATAAAATCTGCATACAATTTTTTTAACTAAAAACTTAATAAATAATTAATGTATGCATTGTAAAATTGCGATTTTAACGTACGTAAGCAATCGAGTTCTACATTTAACGAAAATATATTCAACGAATACTTTTTAATTTGTAAAATGAAAAATACTTTATGCTGTTATTCTATAAATTAAATTTCCAAACACGAACCTAATGTGGAAAAATCAAATATTTAATTGAAACTTTGTAACCAAATGATTTTGAATTCGCCACGTGACAATTAATTTAAATCTAATGGCAATAATTTTTTGCACTGGGCTTAACGGACTTTTAAAAACCCAGCCTGAATAAATAAAGGGCTCAGGAAATAATTCCTGAACCAAATAGAAACTTTAAAAATACTAAATGAACGCAATCTATGGAAGATCAATTAAGAAATTACTGAACCAATTTTAAACACTCTTACGAAAAATTAATTTCACTCTAAAATGCAAGACGTGAGCTCGGAGCTTAGTAGAAAATTCTCATTAACAAAATGTAATAACTTAATGCACTTTTAATACAGAAAAATTTTATATGCGATTTGCAATCCAGCGTTCTTTTACGACAATTTGAATTAAATGCAAATGCAAGGGAGAAAGGTTCGGAACCCATTAAAGCAAAAAGGGAATTTGTAATACAGTATTTAACAACTTTTTAATGGGATACTTCGATTTTTATTTCGCTAAATGGAATTTGAAAAGTTGTAGTTTTACCCAAATGCGGAAATGAAGTAGGTTTTACATACAAGTGTATAATGATCAGGTCCTTTAAAAATGTTTACTGGCTTAATATTCTGTGTGTGTAAATAATTGGTTTCAGAATCTTTTCCTGATTTTCAGTTCTGGTTATCTAAAAGAATAAAAACATATTTTACCTTTAAATGCTGAATGGCATGCTTGTTGGCAGTATCAGTATTGGTGTAGCTACCACCAGTTTGAAATTTCGATTTTTTTTCCGGAGTAGCGAATTTGTCTAGTTTTATTTAACTTTCAGGGATGTTTTAAAAATTCAGTGCATTTTAAAAATATACAAACCCAAAAAATAAATTTTAAGCTTGTGGCAATTTATTCATTTAACAAAGTCAACGTAAAAGCAATTATTTTGTCTCGAATTTTTAGTAAGAATTCTTTTATGTGTACAGTATTTTCTTAAAATAAAGTCAAAATCATTAATAAACTATCTTTTGATAAAACTGAATTAAATATTAAATAACATCATATAAATATGAATTAAATATTAAATAACATCATATAAAAATGAATTAAATATTAAATAATTTCAGATAAATATGAATTAAATATTAAATAACATCATATAAATATGAATTAAATATTAAATAACATCATTTTGATGCAAGTGATTGATGTTTTCGAATTAAATATTTTTATTTGCTTGCATATTAGAAAGATAATTTTATTGAAATATATATTATCGGATTAAACTTGTTTTTCAATAATTTGTACAAAATAAAAATTTATTTCATAAATATATAGTGGCACCATGTCGAAATTTTACAGCAAAAACAGAACAGGTTTTGATTACTATCGAATACATTTGACTAACATTATTATATGATATATCTATAAAAATATATAAAAACTGCAAAAAGTATTTTGTGTAAATAATAAAAATAAGCTATTTAAAAAAAATGGGCTTTTAAAATGAAATCTAAAAATTAATTAAAAAAAATCAATAGATACATTTAAAAAAAGTCAGTAAATGTAACAAAATATTTGTAAATTAGTTCTGTGTAGTATATTCTTTAATTTTCAAAACATTTCAATTCTTTAATTCTTTTATTAACGCCCTTACAACTTCGTGCCTGGTTGATTTTTAAATCAAGGTACAGATGAAACTGTCTTTTTAATTATGTCATCTAGAACTTAATAGATTTTCTAATTTTCTTTGGCCCTTTTACTTGAAATCTATATAAAATAAATAAAACTTAAATAAAAGCAAATAAAAATTAAATCCAATTTAAAAATTCATTGCTGGTAAAGTTGTGTTCATTAGATATGTATTCATTTAGATACTGTTACGCAACTGTTACATTTAACACATAATTGTTTTATCCAATGGTTGAAATTTTTTTTTCTACGTTGGAGCTGTTTTTAAATACGAATTAAATCTAAAATTCGATTTTTTTCTTCCTAAAAAAATAAAGCCTTGACTTAATTTGTTTTTTTTTTTAAATAAAAACTTACTAAATAATTAATGTTTATATTCTAGAATAGCGAATTTAACGTAAGCAATAGAGTTCTATTTAACGAAAATATTTTCGACGAATACATATTAATTTCTAAAATAAAAAAATACTTTATGCTGCTACTCTATAAATTAAATTTCCAAACACGAACGCAATGAAAAAAGAATCAAATATTTAATTTAATCTTTGTATCAAATTGATTTTGATTTCGCAACGTGAAAATTAATTTAAATCGGACGGCAATAACTCTTTGCTCTTGGCTTAACACGCAAAGACATTTAAACACCCAGCCTGAATAAATAAAGGGCACAGGAAATAATTCCTAAGCCAAATAGAAACGTTAAAAATACCAAATTAATGCAATCTATGGAAGATCCATTAGGAAATTACTGAACCAATTTTAAATACCTTTATGAAAAATAAATATCACCCCAAAATGCAACACGTGAGCTCGGAGCTCAGTGGAAAATTCTCATTAACAAAATGTAATAACTTAATGCTCTTTTAATACAGTATAGGCGATTGGCAATCCAGCGTTCTTTCATGACAGTTTAAATTAAATGCAAATGCAAGGGAGAAAGGTTCGGAACCCATTATAGCAAAAAGGGAATGTGAAATTCAGTATTTAATAACTTTTTAATGGGATGCTTTGATTTTTGTGTCGCTAAATGGAATTTGAAAAGTTGTAGTTTTACCCTAATGTGGAAATGAAGTACGTTTTACATAAAAGTGTATAATGATCAGGTCCTTTAAAAATGTTTACTCGCTTAATATTCTGTGTGTGTGTGTGTGTAATTGGTTTCGTAATCGTTTCCAGATTTTCTGTTCTGACTATCTAAAAGAATAAAAAGTTATTTAATCGTTAAATAATAAATGACATGCTTGTTGGGAGTGTCGTTATTGGCATAACTATCACCATTCTGAAAATTTCGATTTTTTTTTGAAGTGGCCAAATAGTCTAGTATTGTTTAACTTTCTGGGATTTGCATTTTAAATATATAAAGACTCAAAAATGAGTTTTTAAGTTGTAGCATTTGAATAATTTACCAAAGTCAACATAACGGTCAGTGTGTTTTGAATTTGTAATAGCAAATTCTTTAATGCATAGCTTTGTTTTTTTAAAAATAAAGTCAAAATTATTAATAAACAATCTACTGATAAAATTGAAATAGAGATATTAATTAAATATTAGAAACATCATTTAAGTTCGTGTGATAATTATTACAAAGGTTTATAAAAAATTGTTTGCTATTTAGATTTTTATTATTTGGCGTGTATATTAGAATACATACTATTGAATTCAACTAATTTCCCAACATTTCTGCAAAGAAAATCAACATATTACATAAATATACAGTGACGCAATGTCGAAATTTTATGGGAAACAAAAGCGTTTTTGATTATTAACGAATACTTTTGACTAACATTATTAAATGATTTATCGATAAACTTCCTAAAAAAAAAGCATATTATTATGTGCAAATGTTAAAAACAAATTATTTTTCATTAGATATGCATTTTTTTTGATACAGACACAAAGAGTTACATATAACACATTATAGTTTCAATCTATAGGTGACAAAAAAAATTCGAAACTACTTTAAAGCTGTTTTTAAATGCGAATTAAATATAAAATTCGTTTTTTTCTTACTAAAATAAATAAATCTTCATTCAACTTGCTTTTTTTTAAAAATAGAAACTTACTAAATAATTAAGGGACACATTGTAGAAAAGCGATTTTAACGTAAGCAATCGAGTACTATTTAACGAAAATACCTTCGACCATGCATTTTAGTTTCAAATATAAAAAAAACAACTTTATTCTTCTATTCTATAAATTTCCAAACACGAAAGCTATAATAATAAGAAATAATCAAATATTTAATTTAAACTTTGTAACGTGAAACGTGACAATTAATTTAAATCTGATAGCAATAATTCTTTGCTTTGGGCTTAACACGCAAAGACTTTTAAAAACCCAGCCTGAATAAATAAAGGGCACAGGAAATAATTCCTAAGCCAAATAGAAACGTTAAAAATACTAAATGAATGCAATCTATGGAAGATCCATTAAGAAATTACTGAACCAATTTTAAATACTCTTATGAAAAATGAATTTCAGCCCAAAATGCAACACGTGAGCTCGGAGCTTAGTGGAAAATTCTCATTAACACAATGTAATAACTTAATGCACTTTTAATACAGAAAACTTTTATAGGGATTTGCATTCCAGCGTTCTTTCATGACAATTTAAATTAAATGCAAATGCAAGGGAGAAAGGTTTGGAAACCATTAAAGCAAAAAGGGAATTTGAAATACAGTATTTAACAACTTTTTAATGGGATGCTTTGATTTTTATTTCGCTAAATGGAATTTGAAAAGTTGTAGTTTTACCCTAATGTGGAAATGAAGTACGTTTTACATAAAAGTGTATAATGATCCTTTAAAAATGTTTACATTTTTAATATTCTGTGTGTGTTTGTAATTGGTTTCAGAATCGTTTCCGAATTTTCAGTTTTGTCTATGTGAAAAGAATAAAAAGATATTTAACCGTTAAATGTTAAATGACATTCTTGTTGGGAGTATCATTGTTGGTATAGCTACCACCAATTACAAAATGCCGATATTTTTCCAGAGTGGCGATATATTACTTTTGTATTTTTCTAGTGATATTTAACTTTCTGTGATACTTTAAAATTTCAGAGCCTTTAAAAATAAAAAGCCTCAAAAAAATTTTGACGTTTGTAGCAATTTAATCATGTAACAAAATCAACGTAATAGCTATTCTGTTTTGTATTTGTAATAGCAAATACTTTTATGTAAAAAATTTTTTTTTAGTAAATTCAAAATTATTAATAAACAATCTTTTGGTAAAACTGAAGCATAAAAATAAATTAAATATTATATAACATTAGATGTGTGTGATACTTAACGCAATGGTTTATAACAATTTTTTGCGATTTAAATATTTTTATTTTCTTGTGTATTAAAAAGAAAATTTTATTGAAATGTATATTATCTAATTCAACTAATTTTCCAACATTTTTGCAAAGAATAACAATTTTTTACATAAATATATGCTAGTGAGATGTCGAAATTTTATTCTAAAACAAATCGGTTTTTTGATTATTATCGAATACTTTTTGACTAACATTATTATGTGATATATATATAAACTTATTTAAAAAAAACTGCAAAAAATATTTTATGTAAATATTAAAAACAAATTATATATATTTTTTAAAATGGGTTATTAAAAGAGGACCCAAAAATTATTTCACAAAAATCAGTAGATACATTTAAAAACAATTAAAAAATCAGAAAATGTAACAATATTTTTGTAAATTAGTTTTCCGTAGTATATGCTTCAACTTGCAAAACAGATTTTACTAGTAAATATTTCGACATTGAATTAGTAGATTATGTTTTGTAATTTTTCTGATAAAGTCATTCTATTATTCTTGCATGGCTTTTCAGCATATCCTTTTCTTTAAAATAAGAAAATTAGATACTATACTAGATAAATCTCAATTATACTTCTATCTAATTCTAATTCTAATCTCAAATATGTTCAATAAGACCTAAATCCGGTGATTGAGGTGGTGTTTGGATAACTTTAGTTATAAAAACGCCAAATATCAAATTCCAATTGTATCACTCAGTTCCTTGGCAATAAATGCATGATATTTCCAATAGCATTTTATCTATCAAATTCATCTGGCCCTCAGGACCCGCTGGCATTACATAGAATGAAGTGGCAGACAATAGTATTTTATTGAATATCTCTGGAAGATAAAAAAAAAAAAAAAAAAAAAAAAAAAGAAAGCATCGATAATTATAAAGTTTTTTTTCTTTTCATTTATTTATAAAGGTTTAAGTGAAAATGAAACCTTTATAAAGGATCTGCTCTAAAACTCTAAATTATGGATTTCATTCACTTATAATGACTTACAATTTCATTTTTAAAAGAAACAAATCAGTGCACATACTTTCTGCCAACGAAAAGAAGATGGGAAAATATCAAAAAGAAAGAAATGGAAAAAAAGATACATAAAATAGATCATAATATTTCAATAACTGAACGATGATCAGAAAATATGAAGTACACTAGTACTTGAAATAAAAGTGAATGAAAAATAATAATTCTCAGAAAGAAAAAAAGGGGGATACCCCATAGCTTAATAGGTTTTGGGAGTTTTTGTAGAAATTGAAAAATCATTGCTGTCTTATAACATGCATCCTCTGACATATCAAATATCCAAGAATAAGAAAGAATTTTATATCTGAAAACACTTTGTATCTTGTTTCTTTGTTCTACATATTTCAAGTATTGAAACAAAATGTGTTCAACAGTTTCTGGACTTTCGCAGATAGGGCATAATGGAGATGAAGTCAGGTCAAATCTATGGAGTATAGAATTAGAAGGATATGGCTTTATAGGATACTGTCTAGGATAGGAAAATGTCTACTTTTCGATGAGTACTAAGAATTCTATGAGAAGATTTAGTACTATCCAAATGACTGAATTCCTGCGTCTATTTGCCACCTATCCATTGTTCTGTTGCCTTTATTGATACTTTCTTTTTTTTTGTTGAAATATACGATATTCCAGAGATATCCAACGGAATATTATTGTATCTGCTGCAGATTTTACTAGAGAATCGGTCAGTTCATTCTCTGTAATATCAACGTGCCCAGGGGACCAGATGAATTCGATGGAAAAATGCTGCTGCAAATATTTGAAGTTTATCACCAAGGAACTGAACTTTGATGCAATTGGACTTTTGTGTCTTTATTACTAAAATTATCCAAGCATCACCTCAATCACAGAGTTTAAGTCTTATTGAACATGCTTGAAAAAAATTGAGGTTAGAATAAGAAAATGAAATAATAATAAATGATGCCAAAATAATAAAACATCATAATTAAGTAATTGCAAAACGGTCTATTAAATTCAATCCAGAAAAATTTTAAATCTGTTTTGAAAGTTGAAAAATGTATTACGGAGAACTAATTTACAAAAATATTGTTATATTTTTCTTATTATTTAAATGTTTTTAAAATGTATCTATGATTTTTGTGAAATTTTTTTTCGGCTCCCTTTTAATAGACCATTTTCTTAAAAAAATAATTTGTTTGAAAATATACACAATTAATTAAACAATTAATTTTTGCAGTTTTTTAAATATGTTTATAGATATATCATTTAATAACGTTAGTCAAGAGTATTTAATAATAATCAAAAACAGTTTTGTATTTGTCTTAAATTATCGATGTAGTGTGTCTATATATTAATGTAATAAATTGCTATTCTTAATGAATTATTGAAAAATAACTTGAATTCAATAACATGTATTTCAATAAAATTATCTTTCTAATATGCAAGCAAATAAAAATATTTACTTTATAAACCTAAATATTAATTACCACGGGCATCTAAATGATGTTATTCAATATTTAATTTATATTTATATTTCAGTTTTACGCAAAGATTGTTTATTAATGATTTTGCCTATACTTTAAAAAAAATACTGTTGTACATGAAAGAATTTATAATTACAAATTCAAAACATAACGGCTGTTATGTTGACTTTGTTAAATTAATAAATTACTACAAGCATAAAAATTCTTTTTTGGGCCCTTTATATTTTTAAAATGCATTGAATTTTTAAAACATCTCAGAAAGTTAAACAAAACTGGGATATTTCGCAACACTGCGGAAAAAACTCGAATTTTGAAATTGGTATTAGCTATACCAATAACGAACCTCCCAACAAGCATGCCATTTAACATTTAACGTTTAAATGCGTTTTTATTCTTTCAGATAGTCAGAGCTTAAAATCCGGAAACGATTTCGAAACCAATTATACACACACACAGAATATTAAGCCAGTAAACATTTTTAAAGGACCTGATCATTATACACTTTTATGTAAAACGTACTTCATTTTCACATTAGGGTAAAACTACAACTTTTCAAATTCCATTTAGCAAAATAAAAATCAAAGCATCCCATTAAAAAGTTGTTAAATACTGTATTTCAAATTCCCTTTTTGCTTTAATGGGTTCCGAACCTTTCTCCCTTGCATTTGCATTTAATTTAAATTGTCATGAAAGAACGCTGGATTGCAAATCGCCTATAAAAGTTTTCTGTATTAAAAGTACATTAAGCTATTACATTTTGTTAATGAGAATTTTCCACTAAGCTCCGAGCTCACGTGTTGCATTTTGGGGTGAAATTCGTTTTTCATAAGAGTATTTAAAATTGGTTCAGTAATTTCTTAATGGATCTTCCATAGATTGCATTCATTTAGTATTTTTAACGTTTCTATTTGGCTCAGGAATTATTTCCTGTTCCCTTTGTTTATTCAGGCTGGGTTTTTAAAAGCCTAGCGCAAAGGGTTATTGCCATCAGATTTAAATTAATTTTTACGTAGCGGAATCAAAATCCTTTTGTTACAAAGTTTAAATTGAATATTTGATTATTTTTTCATTGCATTCGTGTTTGAAAATTTGTAGAATAGTAGCACAAAGTTTTTTTATTTTTCCAATTAAAATGGATTCGTCGAAAATATTTTCATTAAAATAGAACTCGATTGCTTGTTTTAAAATCCTATTCTGCAATGTATACATTATTAATTATTTAGTAAGTTTTTATTTTAAGAAACAAATTGAAATTTAATTATTTAAAAAAAAATTGAATGAAGATCTTTTTTTTAGGAAAACTAGGAATCGAAACTTGCATTTAATTCGCATTTAAAAACAGCTTTAATTCAGAATAGATTTTTTTTCTCACCTATTGGATAAAACTATTATGCTTTAAATGTAACAGTTTGTGTCTGTATAATAAAGAATACATATCTAATGAACTCAACTTCACTAGCAATGAAATTTATAAATGGGATTTATTTGTTGTTCTTTTATTTAAGTTTGATTTAATTTAATTTGAATCCAAGTAAACGTGCCAAAAAAATTTTAAAAACAATAAGTTCAAATCCCATAATTAAAAATGACAATTTCATCTGTAGCTCGATATAAAAGTCAACAAGACACGAAGTTTAAAAAAGAGTTAATAAAAAAAAAAAACTAACGAATTGAAATCTTTTGAAAACTAAAGAATATAGTATGGAGAACTAATTTACAAAAATATTATAACATTGTCTGATTTTTTAATTGTTTTTAAATATATCTATTGATCTTTGTGAAATAATTTTGGGCTCCATTTTTAATAACCATTTTTAAAAAAAATAATTTGTTTTAATATTTAAAAAAATTTTTTGCATTTTTTTTAAATGTGTCTCTCTCTCTATATATATATCATTTAATAATGTTAGTCAAAAGTATTCGAAGTAATCAAATATTGTTTATTTGTTGCTGTAAAATTTCGACATGGTGCTACTATATATTTAAGTAGCAAATTTTTATTTTACACAAATTATCGCAAAAATATTGAAAAATTAGTTAAATTAGATAATATGTATCTCAATAAAATTTTCTTTCTAGTATACAAATAAAAAATTTAAATCATAACAAATTTTACAAGCATTTGTATTAATTATCACCTGCATCTAAATGATGATATTTAATATTTAATTTATACTTATATTTTCAGTTTTACCATAAGATTGTTTATTAATGATTTTGACTTTATTCAAAAAAAAACACTGCATGAAAGAATTTGCCATCATGAATTCAAAACATAATTTCTGTTATGTTAACTTTGTTAAATTATTAAATTGCTACAAGCGTACAAATTCTTTTTTTGGGTCTTTATACCCTTAAAATGAAATGAATTTTTAAAATATCTCAGAATGTTAAATAAAAATGGACTATTTCGCCACTCCGAAAAAAACAGTCGTAATTATGTAATTGGCGGCTGCTGTACTTAAAAAAAACTTAATAGAAAAACAAACTTTTATAAATCACTGTTTTAAGTATCAAATGCACCTAAATGAAGTTATTAAATATTAAGTTTTATTTATATTTCAGTGTTGTCATAAGATTCTTTATGACTGATTTTGACATTATTTAAAAAAATACTATTATTCATGAACGAATTAGCTATTACAAATTCAAAACATAATGGATGTTACGTTGATTTTGTTAAATTATTAAATTGCTACAAACGTAAAAATTTTTTGAATCCTTATATTTTTAAAATGGACTCAATTTTTAAAATATTTCAGACAGTTAAATAAAACTACACTATTTCGTCACTCCGAAAAAAACAATCGCAATTTTGTAATTGGTGGCTGCTATACCAATAACGATACTCTAACAAGCATGCCATTTAACATTTAACGGCTAAATACGTTTTTATTCTTTCCGATAATCAGAACTGAAAATCCAGAAACGATTCCGAAACCAATTACATACACACATACAGAATATTAATCCAGTAAACATTTTTAAAGGTCCTGATCATTATACACTTTTATGTAAAATCTACTTCATTTCCATATTAGGGTAAAACTACAACTTTTCAAATTCCATTTAGCGAAATAAAAATCAAAGCATCCCATTAAAAAGTTGTTAAATACTGTATTTCAAATTCCCTTTTTGCTTTAATGGGTTCCGAACCTTTCTCCCTTGCATTTGCATTTAATTTAAATTGTCATGAAAGAACGCTGGATTTCAAATCGCCTATAAAAGTGTTCTGTATTAAAAGTGCATTAAGTTATTACATTTTGTTAATGAGAATTTTCCACTAAGCTCCGAGCTCACGTGTTGCATTTTGGGGGGAAATTCATTTTTCATACGAGTATTTAAAATTGTTTCAGTAATTTCTTAATGGATCTTCCATAGATTGCATTCATTTAGTATTTTTAACGTTTCTATTTGGCTCAGGAATTATTTCCTGCACCCTTTATTTATTCAGGCTGGGTTTTTAAAAGCCTAGCGCAAAGGGTTATTGCCATCAGATGTAAATAAATTTTTACGTAGCGGAATCAAAATCATTTTGTTACAAAGTTTAAATTGAATATTTGATTATTTTTTCATTGCATTCGCGTTTGAAAATTCATAGAATAGTAGCACAAAATTTTTTTATTTTTCCAATTAAAATGGATTCGTCGAAAATATTTTTATTAAAATAGAACTCGATTGCTTGCCTTAAAATCCTATTCTACAATGTACACATTATTAATTATTTAGTAACTTTTTATTTTAAGAAACAAATTGTAATTGAATTATTTAAAAAACAAATTGAAATTTAATTATTTAAAAAACAAATTGAATGAAGGTCCTTTTTTTAGAAAGGAAAAAAATTGAATTTTGCATTTCATTCGAATTAAAAAACTGCTTTAATTTAGAATAGATTTTTTTTCTCACTTATTGAATAAAACTATTATGCTTTAAATGTAATAGTTTGTGTCTGTATCAAAAAGAATGTATATCTAATGAACTCAATTTCACCAGCAATGAATTTTTTAAATAGAATTTAATTTGTGTTTGCTTTTATTTAAGTTTTATTTATTTTATGCAGATTTTAATTCTTCGTGTCAACAAGAAAATTATAAAAACTACAAGTTTCAGATGACAAAGTTAAAATGATCATTTCATCTGTAGCTCGATTTAAAAATCAGCAAGACACGAAGTTTAAAAAGGAGTTAATAAAAAAAAATAACGAAGTGAAATATTTTGAAAACTAAAGAATATAGTATGGAGAACTAATTTACAAACATATTAATACATTTTCTGATTTTTTAATGGTTTTTTTTAAATACATCTATTGATTTTTGTGAAATAATTTTTGGACTCCCTTTTTAATAGCCCATATTTTAAAAAATAATTTCTTTTAATATTTAAAAATTTTTTTTTGCATTTGTTTTTAAATGTGTCTATATATATATCATTTAATATTGTCAGTCGAGAGTATTCGATAATAATCAAATATTGTTTATTTTTTGCTGCAAAATTTCGACATGGTATATATTTATGTAGCAAATTTTTATTTTACACAAATTATCGCAAAAATATTGAAAAATTAGTTAAATTAGATAATATGTATCTCAATAAAATTTTCTTTCTAGTAAACAAATAAAAAATTTAAATCATAACAAATTTTATAAGCATTTGTATTAATTATCAACTGCATCTAAATGATGCTATTTAATATTTAATTTATACTTATATTTTCAATTTTACCATAAGATTGTTTATTAATGATTTTGACTTTATTTAAAAAAAACTGTTATGCATCAAACAATTTACCATTATGAATTCAAAACATAATGGCTGTTATGTTGACTTTGTTAAATTATTAAATTGCTACAATCGTAAGAATTCTTTTTTTGGTCTTTGTATCCTTAAAATGAAAGGAATTTTTAAAATATCTCAGAATGTTAAATAATATTGGACTATTTTGCCACTCCGAAAAAAACAGTCGAAATTTTGTAATTGGCGGCTGCTATACTTAAAAAAAAACTTAATAGAAAAACAAATTTTTATAAATCACTGTATTAAGTATCAAATGCACCTAAATGAAGTTATTAAATATTAATTTTTATTTATATTTCAGTGTTATCATAAGATTCTTTATTACTTATTTTGACATTATTTCAAAAAATGGTATTATTCATGAACGAATTAGCTATTACAAATTCAAAACATAATGAATGTTACGTTCACTTTGTTAAATTATTAAATTGCTACGAACGAAAAATGTTTTTGAGTCCTTATATTTTTAAAATGCACTGACTGTTTAAGACATAATTTTTCTCAGACAGTTAAATAAAACTGGATTATTTCTCCACTCCGAAAAAAAAACAATTGAAATTTTGTAATTGGTGGCTGCTATACCAATAACGATACTCTAACAAGCATGTCATTTAACATTTAACGGTTAAATACTTTTTATTCTTTCAGATAGTCAGAACTGAAAAACCAGAAACGATTCCGAAACCAATTACATACACACATACAGAATATTAAGCCAGTAAATATTTTTAAAGGTCCTGATTATTATACACTTTTATGTAAAACGTACTTCATTTCCACATTAGGGTAAAACTACAACTTTTCAAATTCCATTTAGCGAAATAAAAATCAAAGCATCCCATTAAAAAGTTGTTAAATACTGTATTTCAAATTCCCTTTTTTCTTTAATGGGTTCCGAACCTCTCTCCCTTGCATTTGCATTTAATTTAAATTGTCAAGAAAGAACGGTGGATTGCAAATCGCCTATAAAAGTTTTCTGTATTAAAAGGGCATTAAGTTATTACATTTTGTTAATGAGAATTTTCCACTAAGCTCCGAGCTCACGTGTTGCATTTTGGGGTGAAATTCATTTTTCATATACGAGTATTTAAAATTGGTTCTGTAATTTCTTAATGGATCTTCTATAGACTGCATTAATTTATTATTTTTAACGTTTCTATTTGGCTTAGAAATCATTTCCTGTGCCCTTTATTTAGTCAGGCTGGGTTTTTAAAAGTCTTTGAGTGTAAAGGCCAGCGCAAAGAATTATTGCCATCAGATTTAAATTAATTTTCACTTAGCGAAATCGAAATCATTTTGTTGCAAAGTTTAATTTAAATATTTGATTATTTTTATAGATTTCGTGTTTGGAAATTTATAGAATAGAAGCATAAAGTTTTTTTTTTATTTTTCAAATTAAAGTGAATTCGTCGAAAATATTTTGATTTATATTGTACTTGATTACTTACCTTAAAATCGCTATTCTACAATGTACACATTAATTATTTAGTAAGTTTTTATTAAAAAAAAACTAATTGAATGAAGTTTTTATTTTTTTAGGAAGAACTAAATCGAATTTTACATTTAATTCGCATTTAAAAACAGCTTTAATAGATTTTTTTGTCACTTATTCGATGAAACTATTATGTGTTAGATGTAACAATTTCTGTATGTATCAGAAAGAATACATATCTAATGAAATCAACTTCACCAGCAATGAATTTTGTGAAGTATCAAAAGTAGGATTTAATTATTGTTTGTTTTTATTTAAGTTTTATTCATTTTACATAAACTTTCTGTCAAAGTAACAAATATATATATATATATATATATATATATATATATAAATACGATTAGTTCTAGATGGCATGATTACAAATGATCATGTCATCGGTAGCTCGAGTTTAAAATCGACAAGACACAATGTTTCCAAGGGAGCTATTAAATACGTAATCAAAGAGTTCCCTGCAAAAAATATTTCAAAAAGTCATCTAAGCAGAATATGATACTTTGCAATGTTTTGTCTCAAGAACACCTTGTAACATCTCGGCCTGTGCTAGACCTATTATGCTTTGAAAAAGTGGGCCACTTTCAGGATCATGGGAGCACTTTAATTTTCATTTACAAGTACTGTAGTATATATCGAGAACTTAAGATATAATTAAAAATATAAATTTGATCACAAGTACACGATTAAATCAGAAGTACAGTTCACTCCAAGGTCGGAAATTTACAGAGTTCTCAAGTCTACATCAAATCTCAAAATACGTAGTCTGCGGCAGACCTTAAATATCACATGGCGTGATACACGAAACCACAAGGGGCTTACTTTGGCAAGAGGCTGAATGAATATCCAGCCTGTTTACAAAGTGAGAAAAAATGGCAAAACAGTGCAGCGAATACAATACTGAGACATTTAAAATCTATTTTGAAAGCTGAAGATTATATTACGGAGAACTACTTTACAAAAATATTGTTGTATTTCTGATTTTTTTATTGTATTTTTGAATATATCTATTGATCTTTCTTTCCTATACAGAAGCAAATAAAAAAAAATTAAGCAACAAATTTTATAAAGCATTGTATTAAGCATCACACGTATCTAAATGTTGATATTTAATATTTAATTCATTTTTATATTTTAGTTTTACCAAAAGAGAGCTTATTAACGATTTTGACTTTACTCTAAAAAAAAAAAAACACACTTATACATGATAGAATTTGCTATAACAAATTCAAAACGTAATGTCTGTTATGTTGTCTTTGTTAAATTATTAAATTGCTACAAGCATAAAAATGCTTTTTTTGAGTCTCTATATATTTAAAATATTCTGATTTTTTATAAATTCCCGGAAAGTTAAATAAAACTGGACTATTCGTTACTTCGAAAAAAAAAATCGAATTTTGAATTTGGCGGTAGCTATAGAAATAACGATACTCCCGAACAAGCATGTCATTTAACATTTAACGGTTTAATACGTTTTTATTCTTTCAGATAGTCAGAACTGAAAATCCGGAAACGATTTTCTGAAACCAATTGCACACTCACATAGAATAGTAAGGCAGTAAACATTTTTAAAGGACCGGATCATTATACAATTTTATGCAAAACGTACTTCATTTCCACATTAGGATAAAACTACAACTTTTCAAATTCCATTTAGCGAAATAAAAATCAAAGTATCCCATTAAAAAGTTGCTAAATACTGTATTTCAAATACCCTTTTTGCTTTAATGGGTTCCGAACCTTTCTCCCTTGCATTTGCATTTAATTTAAATTGTCAAGAAAGAACGGTGGATTGCAAATCGCCTATAAAAGTTTTCTGTATTAAAAGTGCATTAAGTTATTACATTTTGTTAGTGAGAATTTTCCACTAAGCTCCGAGCTCACGTGTTGCTTTTGGGGTGAAATTCATTTTTCATAAGAGTATTTAAAATTGGTTCAGTAATTTCTTAATGGATCTTCCATAGATTGGATTCATTTAGTATTTTTAACGTTTCTATTAGACTTAAGAATTATTTCCTGTGCCCTTTATTTATTCAAGGCTGGGCTTTTGAAAGTCTTTGCTTGTTAAGTCCAGCGCAAAGAGTTATTGTCATCAGATTTAAATTAATTTTTACGTAGCGGAATCAAAATCCTTTTATTACAAAGTTTAAATTGAATATTTGATTATTTTTTCATTGCATTCGTGTTTGAAAATTTGTAGAATAGTAGCACAAAGTTTTTTTATTTTTCCAATTAAAATGGATTCGTCGAAAATATTTTCATTAAAATAGAACACGATTGCTTGCCTTAAAATCCTATTCTACAATGTACACATTATTAATTATTTAGTAAGTTTTTATTTTAAGAAACAAATTGAAATTTAATTATTTAAAAAACAAATTGAATGAAGATCTTTTTTTTAGGAAAACAAGGAATCGAAACTTGCATTTAATTCGCATTTAAAAACAGCTTTAATTCAGAATAGATTTTTTTTCTCACCTATTGGATAAAACTATTATGCTTTAAATGTAACAGTTTGTGTCTGTATAATAAAGAATACATATCTAATGAACTCAACTTCACCAGCAATGAAATTTATAAATGGGATTTATTTTTTGTTCTTTTATTTAAGTTTTATTTAATTTAATTTGAATCAAATATTGTAAACGTGCCAAAAAAATTTTAAAAATAATAAGTTCTAGATCACATAATTAAAAATGACAATTTCATCTGTAGCTCGATATAAAAGTCAACAAGACACAAGTTTAAAAAAGAGTTAATAAAAAAAAAACTAACGAATTGAAATCTATTGAAAACTAAAGAATATAGTATGGAGAACTAATTTACAAAAATATTATAACATTGTCTGATTTTTTAATTGTTTTTTAAATATATCTATTGAATTTTGTGAAATAATTTTTAGGCTCCTTTTTAATAGCCCGTATTTAAAAAAAATATTTTGTTTTAATATTTAAAAAAATTTGTTGCATTTTTTTAAAAATGTGTCTATATATATATCTTTTAATAATGTTAGTGAAGAGTATTCGATAATAATCAAATATTGTTTATTTTTTGCTGCAAAATTTCGACATGGTGCTACTATATATTTAAGTAGCAAATTTTTATTTTACACAAATTATCGCAAAAATATTGAAAAATTAGTTAAATTAGATAATATGTATCTCAATAAAATTTTCTTTCTAGTATACAAATAAAAAATTTAAATCATAACAAATTTTACAAGCATTTGTATTAATTATCACCTGCATCTAAATGATGATATTTAATATTTAATTTATATTTATATTTTCAGTTTTACCATAAGATTGTTTATTAATGATTTTGACTTTATTTAAAAAAAAATACTGCATGAAAGAATTTGCCATTATGAATTCAAAACATAATTTCTGTTATGTTAACTTTGTTAAATTATTAAATTGCTACAAGCGTACAAATTCTCTTTTTGGGTCTTTATACCCTTAAAATGAAATGAATTTTTAAAATATCTCAGAATGTTAAATAAAAATGGACTATTTCGCCACTCCGAAAAAAACAGTCGAAATTTTGTAATTGGCGGCTGCTATACTTAAAAAAAACTTAATAGAAAAACAAATTTTTATAAATCACTGTATTAAGTATCAAATGTACCTAAATGAAGTTATTAAATATTAATTTTTATTTATATTTCAGTGTTATCATAAGATTCTTTATTACTGATTTTGACATTAATTAAAAAAATACTATTATTCATGAACGAATTAGCTATTACAAATTCCAAACATAATGGATGTTACGTTGACTTTGTTAAATTATTAAATTGCTACAAACGTAAAAAATTTTTAAATCCTTATATTTTTAAAACGCACTCAATTTTTAAAATATCTCAGGCAGTTAAATAAAACTACACCATTTCGCCACTCCGAAAAAAACAATCGCAATTTTGTAATTGGTGGCTGCTATACCAATAACGATACTCTAACAAGCATGTCATTTAACATTTAACTGTTATATACGTTTTTATTCTTTCCGATAATCAGAACTGAAAATCCAGAAACGATTCCGAAACCAATTACATACACACATACAGAATATTAATCCAGTAAACATTTTTAAAGGTCCTGATCATTATACACTTTTATGTAAAATCTACTTCATTTCCAAATTAGGGTAAAACTACAACTTTTCAAATTACATTTAGCGAAATAAAAATCAGAGTATCCCATTAAAAAGTTGTTAAATACTGTATTTCAAATTCCCTTTTTGCTTTAATGGGTTCCGAACCTTTCTCCCTTGCATTTGCATTTAATTTAAATTGTGATGAAAGAACGCTGGATTGCAAATCGCCTATAAATGTTTTCTGTATTAAAAGTGCATTAAGTTATTACAATTTGTTAATGAGAATTCTCTACTAAGCTCCGAGCTCACGTGTTGCATTTTGGGGTGAAATTCATTTTTCATGAGAATATTTAAAATGGGTTCAGTAATTTCTTAATGGATCTTCCATAGATTGCATTCATTTGGTATTTTTAACGTTTCTATTTGGCTTAGGAATTATTTCCTGTGCCCTTTATTTATTTAAGGCTGGGATTTTAAAAGTCTTTGCGTGTTAAGCCCAGCTCAAATAATTATTGCCATCAGATTTAAATAAATTTTTACATAGCGGAATCAAAATCCTTTGTTACAAAGTTTAAATTGAATATTTGATAATTTTTTCATTGCATTCGCGTTTGAAAATTCATAGAGTAGTAGTACAAATTTTTTTTATTTTTCCAATTAAAATGGATTCGTCGAAAATATTTTTATTAAAATAGAACTCGATTTCTTACCTTAAAATCCTATTCTACAATGTACACATTATTAATTATTTAGTAAGTTTTTATTTTAAGATAAAAATTGCAATTTAATTATTTAAAAAACAAATTGAAATTTAATTATTTAAAAAACAAATTGAATGAAGGTCTTTTTTTTAGAAAGGAAAAAAATTGAATTTTGCATGTAATTCGCATTTAAAAACTGCTTTAATTTAGAATAGATTTTTTTTCTCACTTATTGAATAAAACTATTACGCTTTAAATGTAATAGTTTGTGTCTGTATCAAAAAGAATGTATATCTAATGAACTCAATTTCACCAGCAACGAATTTTTTAAATAGAATTTAATTTTTGTTTGCTTTTATTTAAGTTTTATTTATTTTATGCAGATTTTAATTCTTCGTGTCAACAAGAAAATTAGAAAAACTACAAGTTCCAGATGACAAAGTTAAAATGATCATTTCATCTGTAGCTCGATTTAAAAATCAGCAAGACACGAAGTTTAAAAAGGAGTTAATAAAAAAAAATAACGAAGTGAAATATTTTGAAAACTAAAGAATATAGTATGGAGAACTAATTTACAAACATATTAATACATTTTCTGATTTTTTAATGGTTTTTTTTAAATACATCTATTGATTTTTGTGAAATAATTTTTGGACTCCCTTTTTAATAGCCCATATTTTAAAAAATAATTTCTTTTAATATTTAAAAATTTTTTTTTGCATTTGTTTTTAAATGTGTCTATATATATATCATTTAATATTGTCAGTCGAGAGTATTCGATAATAATCAAATATTGTTTATTTTTTGCTGCAAATTTCGACATGGTATATATTTATGTAGCAAATTTTTATTTTACACAAATTATCGCAAAAATATTGAAAAATTAGTTAAATTAGATAATATGTATCTCAATAAAATTTTCTTTCTAGTAAACAAATAAAAAATTTAAATCATAACAAATTTTATAAGCATTTGTATTAATTATCAACTGCATCTAAATGATGCTATTTAATATTTAATTTATACTTATATTTTCAATTTTACCATAAGATTGTTTATTAATGATTTTGACTTTATTTAAAAAAAAACTGTTATGCATCAAACAATTTACCATTATGAATTCAAAACATAATGGCTGTTATGTTGACTTTGTTAAATTATTAAATTGCTACAATCGTAAGAATTCTTTTTTTGGTCTTTGTATCCTTAAAATGAAAGGGATTTTTAAAATATCTCAGAATGTTAAATAATATTGGACTATTTCGCCACTCCGAAAAAAACAGTCGAAATTTTGTAATTGGCAGCTGCTATACTTAAAAAAAACTTAATAGAAAAACAAATTTTTATAAATCACTGTATTAAGTATCAATTGCACCTAAATGAAGTTATTAAATATTAATTTTTATTTATATTTCAGTGTTATCATAAGATTCTTTATTACTTATTTTGACATTATTTCAAAAAATGCTATTATTCATGAACGAATTAGCTATTACAAATTCAAAACATAATGAATGTTACGTTCACTTTGTTAAATTATTAAATTGCTACAAACGAAAAATGTTTTTGAGTCCTTATATTTTTAAAATGCACTGACTGTTTAAGACATAATTTTTCTCAGACAGTTTAATAAAACTGGATTATTTCTCCACTCCGAAAAAAACCCAATTGAAATTTTGTAATTGGTGGCTGCTATACCAATAACGATACTCTAACAAGCATGTCATTTAACATTTAACGGTTAAATACTTTTTATTCTTTCAGATAGTCAGAACTGAAAAACCAGAAACGATTCCGAAACTAATTACATACACACATACAGAATATTAAGCCAGTAAACATTTTTAAAGGACCTGATCATTATAACTTTTATGTAAAACCTACTTCATTTCCCCATTAGGGTAAAACTACAACTTTTCAAATTCCATTTAGCGAAATAAAAATAAAAGTATCCCATTAAAAAGTTGTTAAATACTGTATTTCAAATTCCCTTTTTGCTTTAATGGTTTCCAAACCTTTCTCCCTTGCATTTGCATTTAATTTAAATTGCCATGAAAGAACGCTGGATTGCAAATCGCCTATAAAATTTTTCTGTATTAAAAGTGCATTAAGTTATTACATTTTATTAATGAGAATTTTCCACTAAGCTCCGATCTCACGTGTTGCGTTTTGGAGTGAAATTCATTTTTCATAAGAGTACTTAAAATTGGTTCAGTAATTTCTTAATGGATCTTCCATAGATTTGATTCATTTAGTATTTTTAACGTTTCTATTTGGCTGAGGAGTTATTTCCTGTGCCTTTTATTTATTCAAGACTGGGTTCTTGAAAGTCTTAGCGTGATAAGCCCAGCGCAAATAAATATTGCCATCAGATTTAAATTAATTGTCACGTAGAGTAATCGAAATGATTTTGTTACAAAGTTTAAATTAAATATTTGATTATTTTTTGATTATAGCTTTTGTGTTTGGAAATTTATAGAATAGCAGCATAAAGTTATTTTTCTTATTTTACTAATTAAAATGGTTTTATTAACGAAAATATTTTCGTTAAATAGAACTCGATTACTTACGTTAAAATCGCTATTTTACAATGTAAACATCAATTAATTATTTAGCTTTTAAAAAAACAAAAAAAACAAACAAATTGAATAAAAAATTTTATTTTTTTTAGTCAGAAAAAAAAATCGAATTTTACATTTAATTCTCAAGTAAAACAGCTTTAACTTAGAATAGAATTTTTGGATAAAACAATTATGTGTTAAATGTAACAGTTTATGTCTGTATCAAAAAGAATGTTTTTCTAATAAACTCAGCTTCCCAGCAATGCATTTTTTAAATAAAAATCTATTTTTGTTTACTTTTATTTAAGTTTTATTTATTTTAAATAGATTTCCAGTCAACGTGACAACTAAAATTAGAAAAAAATTAAGTTCTAGATGACATAATTTAAATGATCGTTTCCTCCGTAGCTCGATTTTAAAATCGAAAAGATACGAAGTTTGAAAGGAAGCTATTAAATACTTGATCAAAGAATTCCATGAAAAGAAATATTTCTTAAAGTCTTCTAACGAGAATATGGTACTTAGTAATGTTTTGTCTCATGGAGACCTTGTAATATCTCGGCCTATACTAGACCTATTATGGCTGCAAGAAGAGGGTCACTTTCAAGATATATATATATAGAAAAGTGCTCCAGTTAGTATTAAGTTCTTCTTACTGACTAACTGAATTGAAACTACACAAGTTACAAACTGAAGTTCTATGAACTTCATTTTGTATTAAGGTATGGATACTAAATACGCCGCTCTCAATATTTGACTATACTTGATTTGGCGTGACTTGACTTGACTATGTTTGATTTGGTTTGACGCTATACAGTCATTTTGCGCCAACTTTAGTCTAATAAGACCGGGACCTACAATTTAACGTCTTTTCCGAACCACTAACGAACATCCATGCCACCGCGAGGATTCAAAGCTGAGGTGTGTGGTACTAAAGACCAGAGCGCTAGCTGACGTGACTAGGTGCTTTGAGATGAATTCTCAATGATGCTGCTTTATCTCAATTTTTTCAAATGCTGCTAAAATTAAATGTGTTTAGTATCCATCTCCGACTTTGGAGGGAATTGCACTGTGAATCAAATTATCTTTAACTTTCCTTTTTTTTGCAAATAATAATTTGTAATAACCCATAGTTTTGATTATATACTGCTTATAAATTAAAATTAAAATGTTCCCATGAACCTGAAAGTGGCCTAATTGAAGCCATTATAGTTCTAGTAAAGGCCGAGTCGTTACAAAAGTCAGCCATATTTAAGAAAAAAGAATATCGCCACAAAAACTTTCAACAATGAAGGTAAATGATATCTAAAGCTGCTATGAAGTGATAAAGTAAAAAAAAAAAAAAAAATTGAAATCGATATTTTCATTAATGAATATATCTGCCTATAATGATGTCCAGTCATTTCAGCTACATGTATTTTCTTTATTTATCAGTGATTTAGTTTTTTAGTAAACAATAAATCGATATTGAAAAATTTTATATTCATAGTTATATTCAGAATAGAATAACGACAATATCAAAACTTTTTTGCACTCTTTTAAAAAATTGAATCATCATACTTTTGGCTTATATTTGCTATTTATTTCACCCTTTTTTAAAATTAAATCAATGTTTTTATTACGTAATAAAACTTCGAATAAGCAAAATGAAGTATTTTAGAGAAAAACACACAAACACACAAAAAATAAAATATCTCTTTTAGTATTGATTTTTTAGACTGATTTTAAAATTCAACGAAGTTATTTCTTTTTGCTTTAACAATTTATAATTTAAGTTGATTTTGTGATAATTTAATTATTTTTTTGTATTACTTATCAAGAGAAGGTTAAATATTTTGTATTAAAGTATCTTTTTACAAACTATTATTTTCTACAATTTTGACCTTGCAGCTAATTTTTCCACGAATTTTTTCTTCAATAATTTGTATCGATTTTTTTTTATGTTCTAGAAATGGAAAACATAATACAAGACATGAAATAATTTTTTTTTACTTTAAATTTTTAAAAATATTTATATTATTTTTATAAGGCTTATGTCCTATTGACACATGTTTCCTTTAATTAATTTCAAATATTTAATCAATTCCGCATAAAGTAATAAAACTGACATTTCTGGTTAAAAAAAGCGAGAAAAAAATTTTGCATTTATTTTAGAAACAAATTAAAACATTCTTTTTATTTCAAGTTTTTTTGTACTTAAAGAATAACATTGTTTTTTAATTCGAAATAAGAATTGACTAAAAACACAAGCACTTGAATGATAATTACTTTTTAAGTAAAATTTTTTTTTTTCATTCAAATGCTTCAAAATCCCAAATGCAGTTTGAAAAGAACTTAATTTTGTCTTGCAATTCTGGGAAAAAAATGGAAGACTAATTAATTTTTTGTTCTACTAATTCAAAGATTAATCATTATTTGAAGAGACTCTTCGAAGAAATATAATTTTTTTTACCACCTGTATTGATTGATCATTATGAATATTTTTTTTTTATTTTTCTTTAAATATATGAAGAATATTTTCAAAAACTTCATTTTGCTTAAAGCAATATAAAAACTAATTTAAACTCAACATTTAATATTTTGAGTAAGCAATTTTCATTGTTGTTCAATAATTAATAGTTGCTTTTTTATACAATGAACCTGCATTGTACTTTTAATATGCATGCATTCGAAAAAGTTTGGAATCTATGTTGTAATTAAAGAAACTTGCAGGAATTGAAAGCATAACTTTAATTGCTTGTTTATTATTATAATTATGATAAAAATATGATATTCGTCATTTCCTTGATAAAAAAAAATTGAAAACTACAAAACTATACTATTTTTTTACAAAAAGCAAGCTTGATTAAAATTATATAAATATATTCTAAAATTGGTTTATTAATTCAATGTTCTAAAATTTGTTTTCTAAGATACATTTGTGTAACTTTATATTTGTTTTGTTCAGAGTGCAACGTATATCTAATGTCCTGCAGCTTCTGGAGGGTTTTGCATAAAAAAGACGTGTTTGTACTGTTGACCATGCTACTTTTGCTAATGTACATTGATTAATAAATCAAATAATCACTTACTGATGTGTTTTTTCACTTCTGGTGTTTTCTGCGTGCAATACAGCACCAGGAAAGAATTTCCGAACCTGTATTGGGGTGTGGTTCTCAGTTGTCTAGTATCTTAACCCATTTACAAGTTTATAAATCTGGTGATGGGACACCGTGCATTATCATTAATGATGGAATACTTCCTTACTGGCAGACTCGACTAAGACATATATCTGTCATTCTCCACCATCAAGAAACATTATCTTCTACTATAGGTATAATCGTAGATATTTTTTTCTACTCCTTTTACAATAGGGAGAATTTTCTGCGACATCCTTTGGGGATGTGCTGTTTGGCTCTTTGCCGGAACTTTTAACTTATCTAATTCTATAGATGTTCTAAGTGGTTAAGATCAGGAATTGAAGCTAATCAGTTATTTAAGCTAATCAGTTTTTTTAACTCAAATTTTCTCACATCACTTGATTCTGTGTTTCATGAACAAATGAAAGTGATTGTCATATTAAACAAAAGCAACCATTTTGGACTGTTGTCTTGCAGGGATAGTAATAAATTGTTCAATACTACCCCATGGGGTTTAAAATTGAAGGTTCTGGCTATCAGTGACCTAGATCAACATACAAAAATGACCAATTTACCTTATCCAGTCGACAAAGATCAACATATGATAATATACTCTGATAATGAACACTCATCTGCAATGCCATAGCTTCATATTCCGATAAGTACCATTCTTCTAGTATGTCATAAGTCCATACACGTTCATTTAAATATCACAATATATAATGTGATTCGTCGTTCCATCCCATGTACTTCCATTGTTCTATAACCTACAAAAGACTTTCTTTTACATCACTGTAATCAATGGGAAACATCCAGGTGGTTGATCATTGCTTTACGTGGTTACCATGAAATTCCAATGCACATTCCTTACATCAATTTGTTCGAATAGTAGCATCAATTCCTAGAAGTTCTAATAAAGTTTATCCATTTGATATCATGATGCTTCAGAAATCTGAACTTTACCTGTCAGGTTTTTTTAGTTTTCATTGCTAATGGTTTTATGCTCAATCATTTCATTATTACATTACTTATGATATCTGGAACTTATCGGTAATGTAACTAATGGAAAGATCGAATCTTTCAAACTCATTAAGCACTCGTAGTATGCTTATTCTTTTGGCATATGTTCATCTAGAAGTCAACCGAGCCCTCAAAATGTTTTTATACGTTCCAGGTATACTTCAGTCATATATGGGCGATTCCAATTTACTTTCAGATGGTCTCGCAACATTAATGGTAATATAGTGTATATTATCTAATGGGTAAATTTACCAATTAGCAATACTACAAAAGAGTAAGTTATGGCTACATTTGCAAAACAATATGAATAGAAATCTCTTATTCTGCTCTGATGTGAGCGCGTGCCACGAAGAATATAGTTTATTTACAGGTATTTTTTCTGAGAGTACTTTCAGAAGTACTACTCCGCCTTTGCGTATCGTATGGGAGAAAAACCCGGTAAACTCCCACCATGCAGTCAGATTAACAAGGTAAGATGTTCAGCATTACAAATGCTATCGAGTAACCCCGCGTTTTGAAACAATGCCTACAACAAAGCCGCCAGTGGATTGAACCTCAGCCCTAACGCTCACAAGCCGTGCGCAATGCCACTGAGCCACTAGGATGGCTTGTTGAATGGTAAATCTGATAAGAAAAAGAGTAATATATTTATTTTTTTTATTTCCGAGTACATATTTCCACTGGTTTGTATGAATAACATGATCATTTGATTTAAAAGGTTATTTATTTATGAATAACGGATAATCTCTTATAATGAAACAAGAAAATGATTTTAAAAAAAATTATAAACTGTCTTACAAGGAAGAAAAATTTTCCACTTGTTTATATTTAAACTCTTTTCATAAACAAGTTACTAAGTATATTTAAACAACGGTAACCTAGCTATAAGTAGCTCACTGTTAAAGTATATTCTAAGCGATAATAATTATTACGTGTTTTCGGGGGTAGTTTTAATAACATTAAAGTCTAAGTTAAAAGCTCCTTTTGGATGATTTATTTATTAAGTTAAATTTACGTCTGGGAGGTAATGCCCCTCAGGAAACATAGCTCGCATCTACTTAGAATTGTTTAATATGATGCAATAAAGTATGATGTAGTTACGTAAAGAGTTTCTATTTGGAGTTAGTTAATAATAATGTATTATAGGATTCGAAATACGAGAAAATCCTAGTAACAACAATCAATATCAAACTAAAGCAATACTTTTGGACAAATGCTACTAAAATATTCAGTCATTATATTTACAAAATATCAATAATAATTTTTGTTTTAATTTTAATTGAAAAATTTGTTTTTATTTATTTGTATTATCTAAACTGAGTTGAATAGTTATATATAGCTGTTATTACCTACACTGACCAAGTTAATTTGATTCAAAAGAGGACAGAAAAACTGCAGCCAAATTTTCCGTCATTTTGTTGGATATGAGTATGATAAATCTGCAGATTGTAAAGGATTTTCTTCTGGTTCTAGGAAGAACGAGCAAACCCCCCATTTCGTTCTTGGGGGTGTTCGTTCTAAATTGATGTCCAACATGTTTTAAGCATGCAGACCCGACATTGAATTCCTGTGACTCGTATGGTCTTAAGAATTTAATTTTTTTTAAAGTATAAAATATCGAAAATCTTTGCATATAAAAATATTCGAATATTAATGTTCAAATGCTTGCACCCACCATGAATGTCGGTGATAATGACTTATTGTGCTTTTTTGTGTTAGTAGGAATAGAGGGCCTAACGACCAAGTGACTGGCGCTCGGTGTCATAAGTTTCAGGTTCAGTTCGTCTAATATGACTGTTGGACGTAGGGCTCAAAATTCTACCCCGTAATAAAAAACACTTTCTGTCTCAAAAACTGCCAGTAGGCAGACGGCCTTGCCCCGCCATAGGGCTGCTGTGCCAATGAAGAAGAAAAATATGGGAATAATCCCGAAATTAATAAATGGTATATTACAAAAATTTTTACCACTTCAAAAATCTATGTATCTAATAATTGATTGAAAGAAACCAATCAAAGATTACATCGAATAGAATTATTCAGACCTTTTGTTGTCACATGCTGATATATTTTATTTGCTTGCGTACTAACATAAGATATCATTAGAAAGATTTTTGTTGTTTTTATTACGTTTTGCTCATCAGAAAATACAAAATGGTAGTTTACTTTTCTGCCTTAACATAACAAGCAAAACTAGTTCACAGTTACTAAACTATTACTAAAGAAAATAAGAAGTACTTAAAAATTTCATTTATAAAAAAAATATTAGGAAATAATAAAATCCCCCAAGTATCCTTGAAAAAATCTTGAAAAAGTCAAAATCCTCAGTAATGCTTAAAAATAAATACCAGAAGCATTAGAATCAGCATCGGCGAATGCAGTTAAAAACAAACATGACAATTCCAGCATATTATGACAAATAATGACATAGCATGACAAATCCAGAATGATTAGAATAGCCTTAATATAACAGACAAAACTATTGCACATTACTAAACTAATAGTAAAAAAATAAGAAGTACTTAGAAATTTCAATATAATACATATTAGGAATTAGATTTTATATCAGGAAATAATAAAATCCACCAAGTAGTAAATCCAATCCTTAATTTTAACAATGAATAATTTAAGCGTTCTGCTTAGAATATTTATCCATGAAAGCTCTTTTAAATTTGTGAAAAAAAGAGAAAAAAGCGAGTCCCAATCATTAGCAATGTATAAAAAATAAATACCAAAAAGCATTAGAATCAGCAGTTAAAAACAAACATGGCAATTCCAGCATATTTAAATTGGATTGTCAAAATCTGTCATCTACCCTGTTCAATTCAAACGCGCCTCGGCCACACGGCTTGGCGCCTTTGGCATTCTTTTCCTGTGAGACTAATTTTTGGCATTGTCATTGATGACCGCCTTTGGCGTCGCGGGCACCAGAAGGCTCTATTACCATATCCGTATAATTATTCGCGTCCCCTGATTAGGTTTTGCACGGTGGTTAACAATTAATTAAATTCTGCTGCCTTTCCAATACACGCTTCCCTGAGTTTTCGTTGAATTACCATCTTCGATGAAAAGAAAGAAACTAGTAGGGTGTGTAGAGAGCTAGTGTTATTCCTCTTGACTTCAGTTCAGTTGAAAAAGTGCGAAGTCCGCAGCAAAGGCGGTTGCGGCAGCTAATTTTTATTTCTTGGGACTAATGTAGGCGCTCAATTAACTATAACCGTGGATGAATAACGACATCAGGTTTCCAGTAAAAAGTAAAAACCTGTGGTAATAAGGGAAAGGAGTTGTGAGAATCATAAAAATGCTCTAATTTTAATAATGGGATACCGATAACAGAAAAAAGGCGTAATGAAATCTTTTAATAAAGTTATAACAAGCCAATATGGGAGCTGATATGGCATTTTTTGTTTATTTTTATGTTACGAAGCACGCAATGTTAAAACTCTTTTTTTGTTACTTTGATTTTCACACGCAATATACTGTTTACCATAAGAGCTTAATACTAAAATTCATTGTAAAGATTTAAACTACAACAGATGGGAGGGGATTTAATTTACAAAAATCGGAAAAATATCGTATAATTTAGTCAATATTCATAAGAAATATACCAGGTAATAATTATTCACTGTTAATTTGAAAAGAAAAAAAAGTTGTCTATTACATAATTTGCTTTTTAAAAAAAAAAATTTTGGTTTATATATCTAAAATTTTTACTTCTAAAGCACTTTATTTTCTTCATTTTAGATTATTTACCGTAGTCATCTAAAAATAATGGAATTCTTTCGAAAAAAATGAAATATTTCAGTTTTGAAAAATAATAAATTATAAAAATCCGGTGCAACAAATAAACATAATTTTTATAGCACTAATATTGAACTAATATTGCTAATATTGATCCTACTGATAATATTGGCCTTAGGATCATTTATATAGGTGAAAATGCTACAATTTTCGACAATTGATTCTACCCATCTAATTATCTAAGGAGTACATATCTTTTAAATATAACATTTTTTTGAATCTATTCTTTTGATTATATTTTATTAAATAGAGAATAGAGAACAATAATAATAACAATAATAATAATAATAATAATAAGAGTGAAAATTTGACATTTATACTAGCCATCAACATTTCTCTATTGATGAAAAGGAAATTGATTATAAAATCGTTCACAACATTAAATTGTTCGCCAAATGAAAGTTGGTGGCAATGAAATTGGTTATAAAATATTTAGCCGCACGAAACCGCAAGTCAAATAGAAATTTCTTTATTTATAATATTTTTATAAAGTAATGCTTCTTAAACATCAATTCATTCACTAGACGTAAAGAAGTCATAAATTTACATGTCAATATATATGTCTGTTAAAAAAGTATATAAAATATATATGCTTGTAGCACCCAAGAGGAATCTACAAACGTGTATTTATCTACAAACGTTATTGACAATACAAGTGAAAAATTTTACTAATTTTTTTTATATGCCATATACATTGAGTTGGAAATTTCTAATTTCTTTACGTCCAGTGAATGTATTAATATTTAAGAAATATTACTTTTTAAAAATATAATGTTTGTAGAAATTTTGATTTAACTTGCAGTTTCTCGTGGCTAACTATTTTATAATCAATTTCATTGTCACCAATTTTCATTTGGCGAACAATTCAATGTGGCGAACAATTTTATAATCAATTTCCTTTTCATCAATGGCGAATTTTCATTATTTGGCGCACGATTTGAACTCAGTAATTGTAAATACCCGAAATGTATAACTTAGAAGAAATCACAGTTGTAGTATTTATATTTATTTTACTAAAAATATGTAATATATCCTGTTTATTAATATAAACGGAGTGGTTCATTTGAATTATTATGTTATCTATCTGTCCATTTGAATTATTATGTTATCTATTGGTTCATTTGACTTATTATGTTATCTATTCGTTCATTTGAATTATTATGTTATCTATCGGTCCATTTGAATTATTATATTATCTATTGGTCCATTTGAATTATTATGTTATCTATTGGTCCATTTGAATTATTATGTTATCTATTGGTTCATTTGAATTATTATATTATCTATTGGTTCATTTGAATTATTATATTGTCTATTGGTCCATTTGAATTACTATGTTATGTGTTGGTTTATTTGAATTATTATGTTATCTATTGGTTCCTTTGAATTGTTTTCTATCGGTCCATTTGAATTATTATATTATGTATTCGTTCATTTGAATTATTATATTATGTATTCGTTCATTTGAATTATTAAGTTATGTATTCGTTCATTTGAATTATTCAGTTATCGATTGGTTCATTTGTATTATTAACTTGTTATCTGAAATAATCAAAGATGAAAAACAAACATGACAAAAGTAAGACAGGAGATTTGATTTAATTTTTTATTGAATTTTTTTTATATTTCATAAATTACAATTATTCATTCAAGAAGAATCACTTACAAAACAGTCATAAATTCTTTAGCCAACAACGTTATATTCCGTAGAACAATCGAACAATCAATCATTTTTTTTTGCATCAAACATCATTCCAAATTTAAATTGTCGTTTTTTTTTCGAGTAGAAAATTCTTTCCAGTTGTACGTGCACTCGAGAGTTCAATAAATCTAAGTGAACCGATGGGCCATAGTCTCACTTGGCTTTGAGACTTCGGCAATGGAGCAATTCAAAAACTGGGACAAGTACACATGACATGGTTGGTACACGAAGAAATTGTTCAAATAATAGTTCAGAGAATCAAAGAGTGTTGTAATACATTGATTAACCACACAAATACTATTAATAATAATGTATAATAAATGCATAACGACTAGTCAGTTTTAATACACAAAAAAATTAGAATGTTTACCTGAACTCCATGAAGTTGCAAAATGGTTAGATTTAATTGAAGTTTGCATAAGAACATTTGTAATCTGAATTTTGAACATTTTAATCCATATACTCTATGAGCAGATTTTGTAAAGTAACTATTAAAATTTCCTTTCTAGTTAATGTGCCCCAAAAATGTATTAAATGCATTTATTGCAAACTTTATTGTATTACCCTAATCTTTCCATAAGCTAGATGCTTTAATTATAGAATAATCTATCAGTAACAGTTTGAACAAATTTGGTTTTATTTTGCAAACTTCAATTAAATTCAACAATTTTTCCTAGACATGCATTGTAATATTTTTATGAATTTTTAGCATGGTTTGTATTAAAAATTAGTATAAATAATATCTACGTTTATAACTGTTCTATTTGTTTAACTTTATGCTTAACTCCTTCCATATCAAACGATTTATAATAGAATTTCGCCATCTTGATTATGATTTTTTTTTCAGAAAATCTGATGAAATAACAATCATTTAAAAAAGGATGGTTCTACATATGAGTGTTTATATATATTTTTGTAAATAACATTTAGAAGTCTTTTCAAGAAAAGGGACATTATTAATTTAATCTATCATTATTTTGAATATACAAACTAAATGAAAGGGCCTGGCCTTGAAAACAAAAATTGAAAGGCAACATTTAAATATACCAGGAAGTTGTCTAATCTATTCGTGATTTATTGTGGCAATTACGAATTTTGCATACATATTAATATTATTATTATTATTTTTGTAAATAATTCTTAGAAGTCTTTTCAAGGTAAAGATACATTATTAATTACAAATTAAATCAAAGGATCTGTCCATAAAAACAAAAATTGAAAGATAACATTTTTTAAATATCCGGGAGAGATGGCCAATATATTCATCATTATATGGGGCAATTACAAATTTGGCTCAAATCTATATTATTTTTGTAAATAATATTAAACCTTTTCAGGTAAAGAATCTTTATTAATTTAGTCTCTAATTATTTTGAATACACAAACTAACACATATTTGCTAATAATAAAAATTAATTCTTGATGTGATAAAACTTTTAAAAACTTAACATTATTTCCCTTAATCGATTGATAACATTAAATTGGGGAATATTGCTTTATTATAATTACTAATACATTGAAACAATATTTTAGCTAACGGCCAAATTCATTACTAGCAGCACATAATTTTGAATCCTTGTTAGATGGTTGTCGATCAGGTAAGGAAACAATAATAAAATTTTTTAAATTTTATTTTTTTCATAATTAATTAATTTTGCAAGATTAAATTTTGTATTATTCTTTTAATTATTTAATTATTATTAAATAAATCTTTGATTTAATTTTGCAGTCGTAATTTTAGAAGATCTGTTCTATCAGTCTTGGTGGCAAGTCTCCAATTTGGATATATGGAAAGAGATAAGCATTTTCTGATTTTATTAATAAAATATTATACATATATCCTAAAAGTCTACAGCACTCAATAAAAATTAAAAATGGCATAAGACAGAAATAAATTGAAGATACGAAAGATTACGTTTTCATATTCATACACTATACACTTTTAGAATTTTCTGACGTAAGAACGTCAACACTTTGCTGATTCAAGCATTTAAATATAACAGTTTTATAATATTTGCGATTTTATATGAATGTTTTTTTGCAATGAAATTTCCTTTATGAGAAAATGCTAAGCATTTATATTTTATTAAAAAAAGATGCATGCTTTACATTGAAATTTGTTTCTATGAAAATTAAAACATTGGGCTTTTTAGTAAAGAAATATTGGGCTTGGTTCTGAATCAAAAATGAAAAGAATGTAAAATGTCTCGTTTGATGCAATATGTGGTAACATTTTAAAATTTATAAATCATTTACGATACATACGTACATTTATAATTATTATATTGAAATGAACTTTTAAATTTTTTTTAATTAAAAAATGGCAAAATGTTTTAGTAATAATTTTTATTTATATTAAAATAAATATGGAGTTAAAACTTTAGTTTTTAATACTCCTGAAAACTGTTAAGCTGTTAACTTTAAAGACAACAACAAATCGTTCGAATGTAATATTTTTGAATATGCACCAGTATGAAATTTTATTTTCAATTCAAATTATATATCGAAATTCAAAATTTCAAAGGAAAACAGAAATTTAATTCTTTTTTGAGAATTAATTTGAAATTTATGTGAACAAATCTTACTTTAAAAATTAATTTATTTCGCTTGCATTATATGCAATACATATATAATATTTCCAGATAAATTTAAATTAAACACCTTTTTATGATGAAATAAAATAATTAATAACTATAACAATTATATATTTTTTAGTATATATCAAGTAATTCACATTCGTATACACTTTTTCAACACAAATTGCTTAAACGTTATAGAAAATAAGAATTAAGCAATTTGTGAAGGTAATATTATAACAATAAAAAGTAAATATATATTATATAAATACATAAAATAAATATAAATATGAAGATAAATTTATTACAATATAAAATGAAAACTACTACATAATGTAAAAAAATTTGAAGAGATCAAAGAAAAATAAACTTTATTACATAATTGTGAGAGATTTTCTGAAATTAATTAAAAAAATGTTTTAAGAAGAAAAATTGTTAATTTTTTGGTACATTAATTTCATGATTAATTTTATACAAAATCTTTTGAAATGGAATCCACAAAGAAACAAAAACTACTATTTTTTTGTAAAATTTTGTTGTATTTTCTTAATAATATTAGTTTCACAGGCATTTGGAAAACAAAATGTAAGGTTTTAATTAACGTAATTAAAGTTCCTTCAAAATTATGACACAGTTTTAACGAAGTATGGAACATTGCAATTCGTGTATATTTAGTATATGAAATACAGGTAGAAAGAATAGGAACAAACATAAATTCTACACAATTTAAATATGGGTCAAATCGTAAAATAGGGGCTGTTGGGATTTGATGACTGTTTTGAGTGATAAATCGCCAGATGTGGTAAACAGAGTTTCTTGTATTGTTTGTAATTCCCTTCACTTACAGTTGCAACCCGTTACTTGGCGGTGAAATAATTTTTTTCGCCAAATCTCAACGGCCTCTGTTCTGCGATTTTACCTAAATATAATACTAATCACAAATATAATAAACAAAAACTTAGAAATTAAAAAAAAAACAAAACAACGTCTATGAAATGCATTTTGACTACGTTTTTCCAAAAGATGTATTAAGTTCCACAATAAGTTTAAAATAAACATTAGGTAAAACATTTTATGATTGCATACATAAACAAAAGAATACAAAATTTCTACCATTAAAAAGAATGTGAATTTCAGAGACATATGCGTAATTCATGTCAAGGTACTTGTTCGTTTCACTAGAACTGAGAATTATAACACGGCTTTAACAAAGTATGAAGCACTGCTAATTGTGTTCCTTTAGTATCTTTGTATTTAATGTGAAATGAAGACAGAAACAAAGGGAATCGTATTACATTGTTATGCAACCATCATTCAAAAGCGAAGATAAATTGCCAACTACTTTATCTACAGAATCTTCGTTTCACAAAACAAATTACTCGCTTTAATGCCCTGTACAGCGTATTAGCAAAGCAGAAAACTCGCTACAGAAAATGAGCATATAATTTATAGATTGAATTTAACCACGATTGTAAAGAATATACTTTTGTTAACCACATTTTTAGTATGTTTGGTTTTACAATATGAAAAAATTGAATTTGAAATTGAGGATATATATATATATTTTGTTTTATGCTTCATTTTTTTTAAAAACAGCATTGTAACAGACTTTGTAAAATATTGATTGTAAAACACTATTGTAAAATATTTAGAAAAAAATTTCCATAAATATTAAAAATAATACTAATATTTTATCTCATTAATAAATTACGACAAATAATATATAAAAAAGAAAAAAGAAGATTTATTATTACAAAATATCAATACAATTCAATACATCAACTTTATTATTTTTGTAAGATTTTTTTCTTCATAAATTCTTTCATTTTTTTAAATTTCTTTTTAATAGCAAAATTAAAATTTTAAAATTTTAAATTCAACTTTAAATTTATAATAAAAATTAAATAATTAATATTAAAATTTATTAAAAATAAAAATGTAAGTAATTTCAAATTTACACTTTATTGAAATTTTAAATCTCATTTTCTTTAATTTCTTTCATTCAAATTCTTCATTAACTTTCACAATCTTAATTTTCTTATCAAACCTTTTAAAATAACTAAATAAGATAATTTTAAAATAACTTTTTGATGCTTTTTAAAAGTGTTTGATATCACATTACATACTTTATTTTGTTTAATAAATTGTTAAACATTAAATATGATCATTTTAAATTATATAATACGATTGAGGATAGATTTATAATGAATAAAAAAGTTTTATATGATTGACGAAAATACTTATAATTCAGATTCTCTTTAATGAATGTTTTTTTCTAGAAATAAACATCAAAATATTTACATAAACATAAACAATTATATTTATACAAACATAACAATCAAATAAAATACAATGAATTATGAATGCTTTTAAAATTTTGTTGCTTAAATTTATGTTTATAAATTATAATATGAATAAAAAAAAAAAATAAATCAATATAGAGTATTGAAATAGTACATTACATAAAAAGTTTTCTAATAACACCGATTACCAGGATCATTAAACCGATTACCAGGATTTAAAAATTGTAAAAAGAATTTCACAAATTATGTGAAATTAAAGAACTTAAATTATATTTTTATCTATTTAACCTTTCCAATTATTTTATTCTGAAGTAAAATAAACAGCCTTTTTAATACAAATAAAAATAATTCTAAAATTCACTTTTTTAATTTCACATTGATTAAGTAATATTTTTCTTTATATTTTAACGAAATAAATGTTATTCTAATAAAAAAAAACATAGAAAAACTCCAAGAAGATATCTTTTCTATATAACTATAACTAAAATTAGTTGTTATGTTTTTAAGAAATAAACAATAAACTCATTGTATGTTTTTTAAAACTAAAGAAATTCAAAGGAGTTATTTTTAAATCTGAGGTTCATTACTGCTTCAAGAATTTTAAACGTTATCTCCTTAAATAAAAATTTAATAAAAAAGTGAAATGAAATAAAAAAAATTTAAAATATATTTTTTTTTAATTCGAAGTAGACTGTCAAGAAACGATAATAGATTTTCTTTCAAGTTAGTGCAAAAGTTGGAATCCATTTATAATAGTTTGAAAAATTTTAAACGATTTTGATAGAATTTAGATCCATCAAGGTTTAATCTGAAAATAATCAATAAAGTTTAAATTTAAGTTAAAAGTGATTTTCTACAGGTATCCTTAACAATAAATTCTTAAAATTCATAATCTTTCCTATTGAACTTAAAAACTTTCTTTTATTAAAATAATTATTAATTGGTGATAAAAATAGTACTATACATTATTGATAAAATTATTTGAAATATAACGGAAATGTTTTGAAAGAAAAGATATTTTGATGTGACAAAGCCTGTTTCAAAAAGACTTTTTAATGAATGAATTATTGTGTTTATAATGAAAATATAATATCTTAACCATATATATTTGTAAAATAAAGTATTTACCTCATAAGTTTAGGAAATGTTTAAAATATTGAAGAATTTAATTTAATAGGAAATACGAAGAATAATAAAAAATGCTTAGAAAGTCAAAGATAGCTTTGACAAATATTGAATATGTTAGAATTAACGAAAATATTTAATATACAAAGATAAGTGAATGCACGTATAATGTTCAAAAACCTCTTACGAATTTGTAAATCGAAGAATTATATTGAACAAAAAACATTATCTACACACCTAACCATATGGAGGAAGGGTATATCTAAAACGCTGAATATATCGTAATGATAAAGAAGAATATTTAAATTATATGCAGTACATTTACGATAAAGAAAAATGTTAAAGATATTTAACAGTAAATATTTAAACTTCAAAAACAGAAAGTAATTTCATTAAGAAATCTCACCATTTTTTGGAAAATAAAAAGATCCACATAAGTTTTAATTGCATGGTACATTGAAAAAGTGAAGCAATGTTTTCATTTCTTAACCACAAATGCTGAAAATAAAGACAGCATCATACGATTTATATATATATATATGTATATAAACACTTAATTCCATAGGGAAAAAACACCAATACATGACAAGCCACAATCCATCCAGAATTTGCTGTAGTAAGTTCACCAACACAAAAGCAGCTTAAATAAGTGATCGCATTTAATAATGAGGATATCTCCAGAGGACATAGACACAAACTCTAGATCTTCTTCAGCATGTGACAGATCTTTTCCTCCGCCTTCTAAACAATGCCATCTAGATCCTCTAGAAAATTCTCCATTTTTATTTAATTTTTGTTACGTTTTGAGCTATCATGTGGTACACAAGGGTTAAAGGATGGATTCAGGAATGTACAAAGGCGAATAATATCATGCACAACACAGACAGACAGACACACACAAATCGGACACTGACATGCATTTTTATACGCCAAGTCTAGTCTCAGCGGTCTTTTTTTTTTGTTGCAGCAGCGTATATATCTGTGCGTCATATATATATACATAGACATACGCGATGTATATATATATATCTTCTTTTGATGGCTTTCTTTTCAAACTGTTGAGTGTTGTAAGTAGAGGAAAAAAAAAAGGTTGGTTCTTCACAGGGGGTGGTGCTTCGCTATTTGCAGGATCAGGACCATGACAACTGCTAAGATCAGCAATTCCGTGTGAATTTCCACTTGTTTTGCACCTGCAAAGAGATGGATGTGGGATTTAAGAAGAATCTTTCAAATGTGTAAGAGAGGGAATCTATTCTAAGGAGAAAATAAATTGCACAGTTTTAAAGTTTTTGGAATTTTTATCTTGTGGAATATAACGCGAACAAATAGACAATCCGCTTGAAACGAAAAATTAATTTTTTTGAATTACAAATAAAATGTTGAATTTATTTACCTATTTTTTATCTACCTATTTTTGTGCTGGGCAGTGCAATAAATTGTTATTCAAGTGATTGATTTTTTATTTATCTGCCTGATATCTCGTATTACACACAGAATTCTGGGAAAAATTTATTGGCGAACAAAGTGAAGTTTATTGCTTCTTTAAAGACTTTCATCTGTGTGCTGTATGTAGGAAAACATCGGAAAAAATATTGTCAGAAAGTCTGACTGTCAATGCAAGACGTTTATATATTATGTCACATTCATCATCGAATCTACTCATCATCAAAAATCGAAATTTATCAAAATCAACCAACCGAAATTAATTTTTATGAATTACAAATAAAATGTTGAATATTTATTTTTGTGCCAGGCATCGCAATAAATTGATATTCAGGTGACTGATTATTTTTCATTTGTCTGCTATCTCGTATTACACACGGAATTCTGGGAAAAGTTTATAGATGAATAAAGTGAAATTTATTGCTTCTGGAAAGACTCTAATATGTGTACTGTATGTGGGAGAAATTCGGAAAAACTATCATCAGATAGTCTAAATGCCAATGCAAAGTATTTACATCTTATTTAACATTCACCATCGAATCCACTCATGATCATCATCAATAGCACGACAGCCCAGGGTGGGCCAAGGCTTTACTTTGAAGAGATTTCTATGCATTCGTCTGGGTGACAATTGTCCTCAATTCTTAACCTTTAGTACAACAAAATCTTTTTCAACTGTATCTATCCATCGCAAGTTTGATCGCCATCTACCTCTCTGTCCCTGTGATTTTGCCAAAACGAGCCTATTTACAGTGTTTAAATCATTCATTCTAAATACATGAGCAGCTCAGTTTAATCTATTGATCTTAATAAACTTTACAACATCTGGGTCTTTATAGCAAATTATACATTTCTGCGTTGTACAGTCTTAAATAGAATTTACTGAAATTCTGAAAAGGGTGGCAACAACTCATAAACCAGATAATTTGAATTTGCGTCAAGTGGGAAGTAGCCTAGTTCCTATTAGTCACAAATTGTTTTAATTGGAAATTTTTTTTTTAAATATTTTTAAATTGTTGATAAATTTACAAAAAAAACAAAACAACCATGACGTTTTCTATGGACAATATGATTTATTTTTATACGAATCAATAAACTAAAACATAACTAAGAAATAAAAATTCAGTAGAAAAGATTAAAATTGCTTAAGAACAAATAAATAAAAAATAAATTAGAATAAATTATTTTTTTAAACATTTATTCCAATTCCCATCAAATGCTCACCTGAGTTATTTATAAAGCTAATGTTTTTAACAAATGGGACACTTAAGAAAAAAAAATTTTTAATCAAGTGAGACGTTGAAAAAATTTCTCCTTTTTTTCCGGATTTAAATTAATTAAAATAAATAAATTAAATGCATTAAATATATAAAAGAAGAACAGCTAAAATGCTTGAATGTAATTATACTATTTTATTTCTATCAAAAAGCACCCTAAAACATCATAACTCATATCAAAATATCTTTATTCTAAGCTAAATAATTTAAAATAACAATACATTTAGAATAAAACTTTCGGAATTGTCATGAGAATATAACAATCATTTATAATAAGCAAAATTAAAAGTAGCATTTATTAACACATAAATAAAGAAGAGAAAAGTTACATTGTTTAATGCCTATAAATATTTTACAATTCAATAAATATTAATATCTGGTGTTTGTTATTAGTATGCATAAATTAGTAAAAAATTAAATAGCAAAATGAAGTTTGTTATTAGCCTGAATAAAATTAAAAAAAGATAGCAAAAAAATAAAAAACTGGCATTAATAAATATCTATTTTGAAAAACCTGAAAATAAATTTTTAAAAATTTTGAAATGAATTTGTTAATGTCTCATGGGATATGTAAAATCTATTCATTAATTTAATATTAAAAAAACATCTACTAGAAATAAGGAAAATGAAATTTAACTTCTTTTAATTTTCTGCATAACATATTTTAATTGTTAGCTACATAAGTTAACTAACTTTGATTAATTTTTTATTAAATATACTTAAAACGAAAAAAGGTATATATAATACAAAAATATTAAAATCGAATTTATAAGCAAATTTAAATAGAATGTTTGGGAGCAATGAAACATTATAAATAATTAAAACTTTAAATGTAACCATGCTTCCTCCTATGCACTAACAAGAACATTCACTTATTGCGTTCAAGAGAAATGGTCAGTTGGCCTATAGAATTTTACCCGGAGAGGAAGTATATTTCACGCATCCTGCGCGCACCTGAGTACAGGACTTTTGGCTTAGAAGTGGAATCCTTCCGCCAATCTATAATTATATGTCCTTAAATGTGTTAAATATTGTATGTGTTTGGTGTTTGTAATTGTGTAAATAAAGCTGTGAATTCTTCAACCTGTGGCCTCAAGTATCTCAACCCAGCTTCAACCACTTACAGTTTTGCTATCCAACCTGCACACTACATAAAGAGAATAATTCTGAGGAAGTATGATTTAAAAATACAAGATTGCACAAAATAATAATAAATGAATAATTAAGCTTTAATATTTATTTGAAATAATATGTTCAATTATAAAGCATTAAATGAAATGAAATATGAAAGGGATTTTATCACTGTACTAAATTTTTAAAACTTAGTACACTGTCTTAAATACATAAAATGCACATAAATGTAGTGAAATGTGATTTTAAATTTCTCAATTTTAAGAATACTCCAATTTGGACTTATTTATGGCTTTGCTAGATCATACTTTTTCTTGTAAGACTAAATTTCTTTTTAATTATTATACCCCGTGTGGCTGAAATAACCCCACTGCAGCCCATGCATATCGTAAAAGGCGATTAAAATGGGTAAACAGTGACTGGAGATGTAACCTGGTGTGGTAAAGTCAGACTTATCCCTTTGGGTGCTTAGGTCTTTAATGTAGTGAAATTTTTAAATTTCTGAATATAATGAAGGCTACACGTTGGACTTATTTACGACTTTCCTGGACCTTTCCTTGTAAAACTGTATGTTTTACTAATTATTATGCCCCGTGTGCGTCAGGATTAGAATAGCCCCTCTGTAAAATGCAAATCTTGCATGTTGTAAAAGGTGATTAAAATGGTATCCGGTGCCCATTGGTAGGACTCTTCCAGACTTCCAGTCAGACTTCTTCCTCTGGTTATCCCATGCCTTTGAGGGGTTAATGTCAAGGACAAAAGAAATGCTGCATTTTTTGCCCATTATCATGGACCTGGTATGGGTTCATGGACTTGGGCTAGATGTTGTTGTTGATCAAGTTGGATAAGAAATAACAACAGAAACTAATCGCCTGTTGCATGGTTTCTCATATGATGCATGGTTAGTGCATGGTTGCACATGGTTGCATATGGCTGGTGCATGGTTGCAACAACCATGGTGCCTGGTTTCTTCTTTTTATCTTTTACTGCTAGGTTGAGGATAAAAAGAAACTGCATTGTTTGTCCTTCATATACGGGTTCATGGAATTGGTCTAGATATTGCTGTCGACCAAGTGGCATAAGAAACAACACTAATTATTATTGCAAAAGACAATTATAATTTTGTATAAAATATTATTTAAAAAATTAATATTAATCATAAAATGAAAAACAAACATTGATAATTTATTGAAAAATATTATTTTGTTCGTTATTGGAAAATGTATGTATTCTGGCAGCACATTTGAAACTTTCACTTCTTTAATTTTTTTGAGCATCATAGAACGATTGTTGGTTATCTCATCCCTATGTTATTAAACTTTGATTCATAACTTACATTCAATACTAGCATGCAACTGAAAACTGAAATCACTTTCAATTATTTTCTCTTCTGCTGGAGTTTACATTCCAAAGAAAAGTTTCGGAATAATATTAAATGAAAAGTAGTTTTCTATTTCACTTCGGAAAATTGCCTCCTGTTCGTTAAGTGGTTCTTTTACAAACTGGCGAGTACCGATGCAGGTGAATGTTTCATTTTCTCCAAGGGAATCTTTGAACCGACCGTTTTTTTCCTCTTTTTTTCCCTTTTTTCCTCTTTCTTTCCTTCTTCTGATTGCTTTCCAAAGTGGATGAACTAAATGGTGGAGGTGGAAACGCTAAAGGTTAAGAAATGTTTTAATATGAGATGTAATAAGAAACCTTGAGCTCATGGTGTTCTGATGTTATTGTGAAGGATGAAATTAAATGATTGATAATTGCAGAAATGATGAAGTTTTTGTTTTACTAGGAAACAAATTATTTTCAAAATATTGCTGTTCTTTATGTCGTAGATCAAATCATTTTTAGAATTGTAGGTGGAAACGTTAAAGGTTAAGAAATGTAATAAGAAACATTTAGCTCATGGTGTTCTGATGTTATTGTGAAGAATGTTATTAAATTATTGATAATTGCAGAAATGACGAAACTTTTATTTCACTAGGAAATAAATTACTTTCAAAATATTGCTGTTCTTTATGTTTGTGGGGTTAAGGCCAAGGACAAAAAGAAGTTGATTTTTTGCATATTATCATAGTCCTGGTACGGGTTTATGGACTTGGTCTAGATTTTGCTATCGATCAAATAGGATAAGAAACAATAAAAACTGATCGCTGCTTATATGATGCAGGGTTGGTGCTTGGTTGCACATGGTTGGTGCATGGTTCTATGGTGAATGGTGCATGGTTGCTTCTTTTTATCTGTAATTGCAAGGTAAAAGAATCTGCATTTTTACTCTTCGTATGCAGGCTCATGGAGTGGTTTAGATGTTGCTGTCAACCAAGTGGGATAAGGAACAACACTAATTATTATTGCAAAAGAGATTTATATGTTTTGTAAAAATATTATTTAATATTAATCATAAAATGCAAAATAAATATTGATAAGTTATTGATAATTATTATTTTAACTATTATATTGTTATAACAAAATGCATGTATCCTCATAGTATATTTGAAATTTTTTCGTCTTTAATTCTTCTGAACACCATAGAACGATTGTTGGGGTATCTAGCCACATGTTATTAAACTATGATTCATAACCTGCATTCTGCACTAGCATGCAATTGAAAACTGAAATCACTTTCAATTATTTTCTGTTTCTGCCGGAATGGAAAATTTACATTCCAAAGAAAAGTTTCGAATAATATCAAATGAAAAGTAGTTTTCTATTTCACTTCGGAAAATTGCCTCCTGTTCGTTAAGTGGTTCTTTTACAAACTGGCGAGTACCGATGCAGGTGAAGGTTTCATTTTCTCCAAGGGAATCTTTGAACCGACCATTTTTTCCCTCTTTTTTTCCTTTCTTTCTTTCTTCTGATGGCTTTCCAAAGTGGATGAACTAAATGGTGGAAGTGGAAAACGCTAAAGGTTAAGAAATGTTTCA